>JAPYYX010000052.1:0-155384 GCA_030522605.1 Cremastinae sp. B BG-2022a
TGGTACAGTTTTGACTATAAAAAAAACTATAATTTCGGATATATTTTCAATTGCATTTTCAACACATATTTTCGACTATAGTTTTTTTCCGTATGGGGTTAGTGGAATTAATCTCACATAGTAGACAGTAGTGCAAGTGTGACCAATACCAAGATAGGTGACCGTTTTGCTCTAATTCGCCAACGTTGAATGCAACGCTGAGGTTTGATAACTTCGAAAAATCCAGAAAAATATCGCTGACTGCATCGGCACGGAATTTCCACAATTTTCCAGTGCCCATGAACGAATGTGGTACAAAATTAAAGGTGTAAGAAGGCTACGGAAGCAATGAGGGGAAATAAAAGAAGGAAAAAGGAACAAAGGAAAATAAAGGAACACAATAAGGAGTTGGGGATCTGATGTTAAACCTAAAAAGGCGTACAAGATGGAAATAATGTAACTTGACCTAGCACCTCACACTCCATTTAATGCACGAATCACATATCAAGAAAATTCAAGCCGGAATTGAAAGAATAAAATGTATGATACGGCGTTTTCTGTTTTATAATATACTCAAAGCATGCTCTAAAAATGGTAATCTTGTGGAAAACCTAAATTGCATTTTTGTATCGGAAAAGGAATTTCAACTCAAGCGGATTAGCTGGTCTCAATCATAAGAGAGAGATAACAAAATTTACTTCAGCTTCTGTGCGTAGATTGTCATTCATGGTTCCTGCTCAATCCGTATAGCTATAAAAAAATTCGAGGCTTTTTCTTGCATTTGTTCATGGTGTGTTCTAAATCATGGTAATTTTCAGCATTAGTAAATGGCTTATCGATTGATTCCTTATCGAACAAGTTTTTGAAGATTTTTTGCAGATTTCTGAAGCCAAATTGTTAATTAAAAAGTGGTTTGGTTAGCAGAGTGGTTTTGAATTTAGGTTTAGAAATTGGCTGACCGCAGGATGGCCGTATTCCACGTGGAGCTCTTGTCATTTCTCGCGGCAGGCTCCACCAAACGAACCAAGTGACAGATAAAATCGGATTACTGAGCGCGCACGTTCAATTTTTCCCAATTCGCGGTTTTTCGGGCTTCGAATTCGGGAAATGAGTTTTTTTGCTGTCTCCTTTTTTCCTTTTCATAAAAATCTTTTTTCATATCGTATTAATTACTCGCTGTGTCCACCGGTTTCGGGAGTTGTGTTTCATATGTACGAAAAAGAGAAAAAAAGAAGGCAGCTCCGTCTGCACACAAGTGGCCTCGGGAAATGTAAAGACTCTTGGGCTTTTCTTCTTCTTGCCTCTCTTTCTCTTTCTTGCATTCTATCTATGCCACTTTTTCCCCTCGTCCGAGACTCTTTTCTACGAATTGTCGAGTGGTCCTGAATCTTTAATAATATTCTCTTCCGAGTGCTGCCCCAGGGCCCACCCTCTCTCTTGGCCCGCTCCTTCGACCTCTTCTCCTCGCAAAGTGTAATTTTTCTTTCAACTTCTCTTCGGTAATCTCTCGTTCTCTACTCTTTCTTCCGCCCTCCTTCCTACTTTCCTTCATCCTCGCTCATTCTTTCTCATCGTGAAAACTTTTCAGTAAAGTTTTTCATTAACAGTCCAGTCTCGATATCGTGTCTGGTTTAGTAATTTTTTAAAAATATGACTCCCGTAGCTCTTCCGACTCGGGCACTCAGTCAAAATAATGAATATTGCGCTCTGGCGCGCTCAAACATTTTTTAACCTTCCGAAAAATTACTTTCCAAATATTTATCGAGGCTCGGAGATTTTTCTCTATCTTGAGTTATCCCTTTATTAGAGTTATTTTTCCACGAAATTACACATTTTCTCGAACATTCGTCTCCGTAAAAAGTGAAAACTAATCTTCGAATGAGCATGATTTTTTTTTCACTCCCGTTTTTTTGACACTCACCGTCACTCTAATTCTGCCTGGAACGACGAAGAGCCAGTGTGATACAATTCTTAGGATAAAAAATAGAAAATTCATGGTGACGAAGGAATTTTTAGGTATTTCATTCGTGAAAGTGAACACGTTGGTGGATGGGAGCATGTAATATGTAATACTTCGCTCAGTCGTCATGGGCGTCTCTCTCGTACATTTGACGTTGCTCGGTTGACTTTTTCTCGTCAGCTTATCCACTTTTCTCTACTCCCTCCAGCTCTACACTCTTCAGTTACGACAAAATCCAGGCTCTACCTGTGCACATTTTTACGAGTTTCTCTCTCTCCATTTCTCTTTTTTTTTCACCGGCTGCATCTTTAATAACATCCTCGAGAGTTCTCTGCTATGCTCCGTCAACCACCGATGCTATTTCGCGTCCCTGCGAAAAACTAGCCCGAATCTGCGTCCTCGGTAGAAAAAAAAGAAACAACTTGAAAAAACGAAACCTCAAATCTTCCGACTCGCGACATATTGCGTATTAAACCGACATGAAGTTGGGAGCTGCTCAAGAAAACTTTTCGACCCCTTTTTTTCGTGCTCGAGTCGTTATCTTTTACAAATTTGTTCGAAGTGGCTATCGCGACGAATTCGTTTCTCCGAATTTGTCGTGCTTGAAAAATAAAAATCAAGCTGATGATGAAAGTAATAAAACAAACGGGACTGGAAAACATACTTAACGTTCAGGGATTTAGTTGGCAAAAAGGTTTTCACACTTTGAAGAAATTTAAAGAGGAGATGGGACAAGAGTAAACATAAAGTGGAGTTCGGAATGAATACACATGTACGAGATGGAAGGAGTGCAAATGTAAGAACGGACGAATGAAGTAGATGACGCGTGAGAAAGATACCGATGTACGAAAAGAGCACCGGAAGCTATAAAAGTTTCTTTCTCTCTTCCCAAGCGTGCCATAACGTACTCTACTGTGGAGATGTAAACGTATCTTTGCATTACATCTATACTTCCATTTTAAGTTTATATAAATGCGGAAAGTGCACCGGAGTTTACCCCAACGCGTGCTTAACATTTCACTCGTTCGAGACTCTTTTCACTCAAATGATATTTCTTAAAACGACAAGCAAGAACTGAAATATCAAAATCGATACAATTCTATGTATTCAATTTGTGTGTTCCATTTAGATTTAGTGAACGTAATGAAATTTGTTTCTATTTTTTGAAAACGAAAGAAGGGATTTTTATATAGTTTTCAAATATAAAATAGGTCTGAAAATACATCCGGCAGAAAAGTTCGATGAGAATCGTGTATGATTAACGAGGTTTCTCGGTTGCCTCGAGAATAGAATGGCTGAAAGATGTATTCTGGTACTCGGGGTAAGGTGAAAACGGATGAAACGTGTCAGAGTGTGGAACAACCATCCACTTGACGTTTTTCCTATCGTTGTGCACAAGCTCTTGACGTCCCGGATCGAAAATTCAAGACTCGACCTTCGCCCTTTTTTCGCATCCACAAACACGGTAAGAGTTCTACTCTCATCGATGAAGCTGCTCTTCTTTATACCTGTCCAAACCAACAGAGATTAAGTGTATTTTGCCGCCCGCTAAACCGGAAATGAGATACTTCTCAACTCGGTGGCATTGTCGAGCTCTTTCGGGTTGGGGCTGTTTATGGTTTATCAGGGAATATGGCGGAAAATGCCTGAAAAATTCGTCGCTCCGAGGCAAGAGGTGGAAAAAATCATGTCTCAGAATGTTGCGCCGGAATCATTGTCCAATGGAAGAGCTCGCGTGGGTGAACGAAAGCTTCGAGAGAGCACGGAAAAAAAACGAAACGAGGACGAGGAGAATCACTGTGCCACTGAAAAGTTTCCCCTCTCTTGTGTTCGCAACTTAAAAAGAAGCCAGGCTGTTTCGCGTTAGGAGAAAGATAGCGGCCTCCAAAGTGACTCTTTTCTTTGGAAATTTCTTTTTCATCCCCGGGTACTCTTCAGGAAGAGACGTCGTTTCGATGTTCTCAGTTTCCAAAGGATACATACCTCTTGTTCATTTTTCCTCGTCCCTCCCTTCTTCACACCCTCTTTTTTGTTAAGAAACAGGGAGTTGGGGCTTGTTCCACTATTGCGGACGATATAGGAGGGCTTTTTGTCCCTGATCAGCCATTGTCACCAACTGCCCTTTCATTCCTACTCTTCCACTCTCACAATTTTTATTTCATTAACCTCATCCTTCTGTCGACACTTCTCTGATGACCTGTCTTTTCATCCAGGCTGCGATAAGAATACTCTGCTTGATACTAACTTCGAATTTCAATTTTCATTAAAAGTCCATTAGTATGTTTTTCATTAAAATATATCATCAAAACTTTTATTTTTGTTCAAACTTAACATAGAAATTATTACAAATGTCGAGAGTTCCACGCAAAAGGTTTATGGCACGCAGACGGTTCGTGTAATTGAAATATCTCTCTCATCTTCATGATCTAATGTACGATAAGAATGCTTTGTCAGATATCAACTATGATTACCATCATAATTGAATTGGTGCATTGCTTAAATTCTTGAAAATGTTTAGCAAATATTTATCATGTTGAAAATTTAATATAACGAACCAGCGAATAATTTATATTGACGATTATGTTCCAGAAATTCAGAAGACCCAAGCAATAGGGAAGCCTCTGAGGGATCCAAAGTACGTGGACATTTATCGAGAGAAACCAATTCGGGTTGCGGTTAAGGTGCTGGTTCCAGTCCGTGAACATCCCAAGGTAATTACTCGCTATAAATGCTAACTTTCCAGTACTCCAGGAGTACTTCTCGTCCCTTTTACTCCTCTTCGCAAATTCGTCGCTACTCTGTCAAGTATTACTTTTCATAATGCATTCGGCAACGAAGAACAGGAGATAGTGGATCTCTTAAGTTTGCTGCAACGACTTTCGTCCAATATGCAACGATTTTCGATACAAACTCTAATAACAACCAACAGAAATTCTCTATCAGCCATTGTACAATTATTACCGTTGCAGCAAAGGTCATCAAGAAAATTCATTGGCAAGTTTGGTAGTCAACAACTGTCTCTTGACGTTTCATTCGTTCCACCAATGGATATTTTTTCCCTCGAGACTCCTGCCAGTGCGCCACTGGCTCACGATCCAAGCTTCTGGTTCATATGGTTTCATAGCACTTTCATACACTAATCTACGACTTCATCTTTCCTATTCGCTATCGGAAGGTTGAGAAACTACTACGATCTTACGAAACAAGACACGAGGAAATTATATTCCTCAAGTTGGGCGATAATGTCGGTTTACCACACCCTTCGCTCTAGCCCGAACTTTCGACCATCGAAGCCCTCCCTTCGAATTCCAAAGTTAAGAGCTCCGCTAGAGAGAAATCGCCCGGGAGACAAGGACGAATAAGGGAAAAAGCTTCGTCTTCTGGCTTCTTTTCCTCTTAACCTCTCAGTATTCAGACTTTCGTGCACTGTCAGAGATTCGCGGTTCATAAAATACGAAACTTCGCGACGCGATAACAATGTCGTAACTTCTCAATTGTCGGTTGTAAAGCTTTTTCCGTATTTCAGCTTTATTTTTTTCCTTAACTACTTCACTTCCACTTGATCGATTTTTCAATCCCTAGAATAAATAATTGTATGCTTAGCTTCTTTTTTCTTGCTTCCTATCTGCATAAAAAAATTCTTAGTTTTGAAGTTTTCGTACTAGAAGAATGTTTATCCTTCCGTTTAGAATCGGGAAACATCTTCTCGGTCGGCAGAAATGGATGAAAGAGACAATTTTGATTTATAGATTTCGGTGATTAAGTTGAAAGTGGGCTATCGGTATAATTAATCGTCTCTGAGCAGTGGTAAGACTTGGCGAGAAATTCCGGACGGTTGAACAGATTACGAGGAACAAAATGGATATTCGAATTCTCGAGGTCTTTCACCCTCATCGATATCACTTCTTTGGACATTCCCATTACTATCTTTACCAAGAGTTCTCTCTCTCTCTTTCTCCTCTTAGAATCGAGTGTCGCAACATTCCGCAAGATTTGTCACGACGCGCCTTCTCAGAGCGATTCCGTCCCGTCCCGTTCGACGTAAAGACTTCATTTACCAATGCCCCAAAGATCGATCCGTCTTTTCTCTCGCCTCCCCTTCATGTTTCCCTTAATATCCGGCAAGTTTCGCGTACGAGCCATTCTCGCTTTTTTCCTCTTATTGGAACAGCCGGCGTCCGGAGCGGATCGAAATTCGCAAAAGACTTTTGCCAGGATGTCCCTTCGAAATGCGAGGCTCGAAAACCGCGATAAAGTTTCGAATAGTCCTAGAAAATCTTTGCATGGGATCGCCATCTGTGTCGAACTGATTCTCACACCGCGAACTTGCGGTCTCTTTGCCTCAACTTCACGAATTTTCTGAAAGAAGAATACGCTACGAGGTCTCCACTTTTTATTCCATTGTCGAAACATTCCTTCATTTTCGTATAGATTTCAGAGGATTTTCTCGTACGAAGCATTCTCAGCCCTTGAACAATTATCGTTTAATTTTATTATTAGCATCGGCCAGGATTCCCTTTTCTGGCTCTTCTGATAATTTCGGACATCTGTGCACATGGAAGGTCATCTTGGTACTTATAATTATTGCCAAAATTGTCAGATCGAAGCGTTGCGCCATAAAAAAAATTCAGTTTTTTTCCGAGTGTTTCTTCTATGGATTAGATACTGTATGAAAAATTTTCTACAAAATGTCTCAAGATTTTTTCCGATCGTGATAAGATCGGAAGAGTTATTTTAGAATAAAACTATTCTTATTTTTATACATTTTTTTTATCTATTTTATTTAATCTCCTCGAACGTGCCAGTTTTTGTGCAGCAAGCGATTTTTCTCCGACAAAAATATCGAATTCTTTTTACCAATATTCCTGTATATTCTCGAGACCTCGTGAGACTCTTGTCATCGACGAATTCACGACTCACGTCAGTGGCGTAAAAAATGTTGACAGTCGAGTGTAAAAAGAGTTTTTCGAGTGGGCGCGGACAGGTTTGTACTCTTTCAAGAATCGTCCACCACTTTATTCTTTATGGAATGTCCGGAAAGCTGTCGAACTTTGTAGTAGTTCCCATCCTCGTTTTCCTTTTTCGTTCCTCTCCAATCTTTTCGCGTCAACTGCCTTCGCATCTCGAGCGGAATCTTGCTGATTCTCAGTCGGGCCTCCTCGAAAAAATCTCAACGTAACATCTGTTACCGGTTATTGGAGAGCTTTTGGCTCAGGCTTTTCTACAAATACGTGTGGTACATGAGCGAGCGAATCTTGTTCGCTCCTTCCCGATCCAACCATTCGTTCCAGACGGTTTCCCGGTGATAAATATCGAAAGCGGAGTTATTTGCTTGATGACCGTACGAGGCGAGAATTTCTCAGCGCTTACCGTTCATTGGCTACCAAGTCCTCGGGATCCTTCGATGTTGCAATCGATAATTAGCAATCTTGTAGAATTCAGAGCCGAGAGTAACGAAGGATTAATTCGTTCGATTCCATCACGTCTGCGGAGAATAAGAAAGGAAAGGCAGAGCAAGAGGAGAGCTCTGAGGAAAATGTACGAGGGCCGAAAGGGTTGTTGAGAAAGATTTATAGGTCGCAGTACATTCCCACGTTCGAAGCTACAAGAGGACTTTCGAGCCATTTTCCCCTCACGGTCTTGTTCATTCTCACACCGAGACTAAGGACGAGTCCGGAGAAACGAATGCGATCTTCGGCCGAGCCAACAATTTGTCTCATTCATGAGTGGATGAAGGAAACAACTCGCGTTCGCTCCTCGCGGCGCAGCCTCACCGCGATCGCGTGAATTTAGCAAGCTCCACTATCACCCGGTGAAATTCTCCACGGGGCACGATCTACAAAGGGGCAACACCTTCCACGCGGTGAGGCGACGCTTTGAGAATCGCCAAGCCAGAAATTCCACCTCGCTTTCTTTCTCCCGACGCCCTTGTTCCTGTCCCGACCTCATTACTCTCGGGGAAGGCATTCCAGTGAATCCTGGAACTTCTTCCTCCTTCCTCTTTAGCTCTCTGGCACTTCTCGGCGCAGAAGCGAGCCCGCTCTACCATTTGTACCGTGCTTGGACAAGCATACAATCTCTCCGAGCACCGATCCCACTAAATCTCAAACATAACCTCTGCTTCTCTTATTCCACTTCTTCTTCTTCCGCTTCTTCCTTTCCAGTACTTTCGAGCCTCGAATTTCCAACTTTCTTTTCGAAAATAAAGCGCGCCCTCTATAGGTACAAACTAACGAAACACCAGGCGCTCGTCTCATTTTATTCCTCGAACGCCTGACTTTTTATTACCGACATCATTTCCAAAGTGCCTGGATCTCGGGAACAATCGTTCCAACCGTTCCAAGACACGTTCATCCTCCGCGATAAATTTCGTCATCGGGTTATTGATTTTTCCCGTTCTGCGAGCTCACTAAGCTGACAAAGGGAAGAGGAAATTACGCGTGGTTTTAAAGCTCAGAAACTTGACATTTTTTTCTCCTCTCCTTTTTCTCCATTCGTTTCTTTTTCTTTCCTCTCACGCACGCTCGTTTCCTTCAAAGCCATCAAAGATCACCTTAGCGAGAACTCATCGTCGTTCAGTCTCCGACGTCGTCAAAAAACCATCCTTCTCTTTTTTTTTCCTACGCGAAAGGATATATCCTCACGAAATTCCCAAAGCACGCGTTACAATGCTCTACAAAGGTCGTAACAACATTTTTATCATCGTGCCTTCTTCCGGGCCACTTGTAAACTCAGATCCACTGTTTTATTTCGAGTTGATTGTACCTCGTTGCTTCTCCATCGCCTCAAGCAGTTTTCGCGTTTATACCACTACGAGAACGAAGAAATTGAACAGCGATCCCTCAATTCATCCGAAACAACGAACGACCCCTCGACTACCTCTATCATTCTCCTCTTGATCTCGTTGCCTCGAAATGAAAAACGTTTATATATACAGAGAGGCAATCATATCAACTTGAAGCTGGGATATTTGTACTTAAACAAAAATCACAGTATACCGAAGAATCGCGAGGAAACTCTTTTCGAGTCTTCTTTATATTCCAAATAAAAACTGAGTTCATTGGGTTATTTTTTTTATTTTTTCTTTCACGAAACAACCAACGACCCCTCTTGACTACCTCCATCATTCTCCTCTTGATCTTGGTTTTTAAAAGGAGAAAAAAACACTTGTTCACGTAGAGAGACAATCATGCTTGAATTTGAGATATTTTTAGTTAATAAAAAATCACAGTGAAAAATTTCAAATGTCTTCGAGTCTATTCATTTCAATTTGAATCGAAAACGATTGCTCAGGACTCGTCGTTATGGTCTCACACTGCATATATAGTTCGATTCCATGTTATTTCCCTATATTTTTTCCAAAAGATATATATTTATATTTTGTATTTTTCGAATCGATCTATTATGTCCCATCGTGTATATGCTTCAGTGTAAATGTTTTTCTTCACTATAATGAAATTTCGATTGGATACGAGTGCATGCTGCAGTTATATTGGATTCTGAATTCGAAAAACGCAATGCCACTGAAGTTGCGTTTTTGTGAATGTGAAATTTAGGCAAAACCCATCGGAACACTTTTCAATTCGCTACACGCGATCAGTCCAGATTTTCGGTTCATTCATAACACTCCAATCGTGCTGCTGAAAATTGATACGTATACTTTTAGGTATGACAAAATTTTCGAAGCTTTTATCGTATTACGATTCCTATCACTCTGATGGTTACGATATTTATTTTTTAATTTTTGCACTTCAAAAGGTTGTTAATCGCAATTTTTTTTCTGCTTCCGATTCTAATCAGCACTCATTTCGCGGATCGTAGAAGCGAATTAATTGTTTCACGGAAAATGAGATCTGTATCTAGTTCAGAGTGCAAGTTGTGAAACGTTAATTGTTACAACGTAGGTATACAATGAATGCATGATGGCTGAAAATTATGCGGGTTAACAATGTCTCTTGATTTTGTGACAAGATATTTGCTATTATCTCTCAACCTCCATTATTCTCGGCACAATTGTCTGCGAAATTTCAAAATTAATTAACTGCATTTCCATAAATTCAATCAAACTGTAAAATCTTGATTAACAAAAGTACGAGATAGCTGTCGATATCTCCGCTTGTGTAATTTATTTTTACGACTCTGCGATTTTCATTTATTCTCGTTTTAGCCATGAGATACGGTCCGAACGAAAAAAAATGAGTGAAAGCCCTTTTTCGCATTTTATCCCTCGTCCTCGCGAAAAACTTTTTCTTACATTTTTCAAAGAAAGTTCATTGAGTTTTTTTCCTCCTCCACTCATGAATTACTTGTCTTAATGATCGTCCCACGAAAGAATAAAAGTTTTGTCGGATATCGCTGAAAAATAGAGAATAGTTACCAGGGATCTCAAATAAAAAATTTCGAACGGCCAGCTGGGAAGAAGGGAGAGAGAAAGAAATACTTTAGGATAAGACGATAGAATATCCGTCACCCAAACTTTTCTCTTGTCTCTGCTCTTTTTATCTCCGGACAATACTTATCGTTAGCCAGTTTTAATTTCTTCGATTAGGACGGACGTCTCCTCTTTTGTCAAAAGTTCGATGTATGAATTTTTTTCGCACACTCTTTCAAATGGACTGGGCAAACTTTGCAGAATCGTAAGAATTAATTTTCATGCCAATTTAAAAAGTTACTCTTTTTGTGATCGAAATTTTTTTCTTATTTTTCCCGAACTCGCTGATATAAGGTATCAGATGTTTCCGACGTTTCTCAGTAGTCATTTGACTTGTTAACCAGAGAAAACCCTCGGGGACTGGAATATTCATTTCAGCCTGGAGCCACGCGAATTTTCCCTGCCAACTTACGTAAACCCCACACGCTAAAGTTTACGCGTTTTCGAATGCATTATGAAACGTGAAGTTTTCATGAAATTCGAATATATTTGACAAGTGAATTGTCCTGTTCATTAGTCAAAAGCGTAAACTCGAGACGCTTCGTTCTCGGAATTCTTCATTCTTCAAAAAAAAAAAAAATTTAAATGCTTGTCAGACCAGGAAATTAAAATCATAATTTTATTACGAGAGACCGGCCGGACGATCATATTTTCCCTACACTCGACAGGCTGAAGCTGTATGAGAGAATTTTTCGTCATAAAAATTCCTCGTTATGTGTATACGTATATTTACGCAGCTATTTTAATGAAGTCCATCCCTGCATTCCACCGGTAAAATCATTCTTTGCGGAAGCTTTATTTATTACTGAAGAAAACATCAAAATTGAGTTTTCAGGGAAAGAGTTTCCGAAAAATGTAAGAAAGTGAGATGACAAGGAAAAATATGAAATTCGGAAAGAGATGAGTTTAATGATGCGGAGAATAAATGTGTCAGTCAGGCAGGACGTAGCATTCGGTGTATGTGGGTCTGTGAGCAATATCCGGTTATGCAATGTCGTTAAAATGGGATTTCCGGACTGTAGTAAATGCAGCAAAGAAGGAAGAGGGTAAAGGAAGAGGAGAAGGAGACAAAGAGGAAGAGATCGGGATAAGATCATTTCGGATAATCTTTTGCAGTTTGATGAAAGAATTTTTCTCAGGAAAGTCATTTCTCGACTTTTTCTTCTCCCATGGAAGAAAAAAAAATGGAAGACCCATCAGCAAATTTTTTCCTCACCGTTTAGTTTCTCTCCTTCTTACGTTCTTTATTTCGCTTGCAACGATATTACGTAATTTTACGTTAAATCGAGGTGGTAAGGATCAGAGATGAACGAAATGCGATTTTCTACGGAGGAAGACGAGAAATTCACGAGTTTGGGTACGTCACCCAGCCATCTTGTTGAAACGTTATTACAATTCTAGTCTCGCCAAGTTTAGAAAGCTCGGGAGAAAGCGCGAGAGACAGGGAGTTTTGTTGGGTTTCTAGTTCAGGAAATCCCTCCTTAGCCACATTTATCTTCGCCGAGCTTCTACTTAATAATAATAACAGTAATGGCTCTGAAAACCCGACGAAAGCACTCGCAAGAAGGTTAAACCACGTGCGAGTTTGAATTTGGATTTCTCAGAAAATCTTTTGATGATATCACAGAGCAAAAGAGAGAGTCAAGAAATCTCCTCGACTTCCCGGTCACATCTTTCACGCCTATTTCTGCATTTATTTCGAAACATTGTTCGCCTCTGATTTCCTCGTAATACATTAAGGAAACACTCATATTTTATATTCTTGAATAATAATTAAAAATATTTAATGCTCGAGGCGTAATTTTTTTCAATAATTTTAATAAGCGAATTAAATTTTTTATGAAACGTAATGATGAAAAATTATTTCCGATAAAATCTAATGAATAATAATTTGCTCAAATTGACTTTATAGTCTGTTAACTTTTAGTCGGTAAAATCGGGTTAGATCGATCGCCAGTCCCAGCAGGATATACTCTCGAGGACGAAGACGGTGAAAAAAAAATGTCGAGAGTCGATACTTTTAGTGGAGTGAATAATCCCGGAAACCACGTGGGAGAAAAGCCAGACTCGACGGAAGTTGGACGATTAATTCGATCGGTAGAATATCACGTGAATATATCGCGCACACGTTCGGCCATTTTCACACGCACGCGGGAATGACGTTTTCTCGTTTCCGCCGTTTATCTCACGCTCCCGCGAATGCGATAATTATCGCTGGGACACATTCGTTAATACCATTCATTAAAATTCGTCATAAATCTTCGAGACTCCCTCACCAAATTTTTCTTGATCTCTGATTTTACGAATCAAATTTTTAATATATTCCAATATTAGAAGTGACAAAAAAATTAATTATTTTACGGATTACTGATGGAATGCAAAAAATCCGGGGATTTTCTCGTTTTTCGATGTTGAACAGAGAAAAGGGCGAATAATCAGGTTAAAAATCTCTTGACGAAACGTAGTGATATCCTGTTCCTATCATATACGAGAAACGGTGAACCTGAGAATTAATTAAAATACACATAATCTCGGCCGGGATGTCCGGCAAATTCACTCCTGGAAATTTAATCAAGGCTTGTTTTTGGTTTAATATGTGTACAATTTCTATGCGTGTGCATAAAATGAAATGAAAAGAGAAAACACACTCGAAATTTTTTCACCGCATTAGCTTATACAATTTGCAAATGGAAGCGTTCGTTTTTTTTTCTGGTTTCTCGGTTCACAGAACTTGAAGAATTTTTCCTCGTTTCTCTGTCCTTCGTTCTTCTAGCCTGAACATTTATGCAAATAAATACTGAGGAACGAGGTCGAAAAAATTGAAAGATGCAAAAGACAGATTTGAGTGTACGAATTTGCAAATAAAGAGGAATATTCATTTTTTTCCGTAAATATGCATCTCAAAATAACGAAAAAAACGAATGTACAAATTGCTTATTCTGCCGCGTCAAATATCCACATACAATGTGTGTGTATATTTTTTTAAATAAGTATTTTTGTCATCAGAAACGTATGGTTTTCTTCTTTCAGTTTAATTTCGTCGGCAAGCTTCTCGGACCGAAAGGAAATTCTATGAAGCGCTTGCAGGAAGAAACAATGTGCAAAATGGCGGTTCTCGGTCGAGGTTCCATGAAGGACCGGCAAAAGGTAAGCTTTTTTTTATTACCTCTTACTTCTCCCTCGAGCTCTGTACTAATTAAGAATCGTATACTTTTTTGAAAAACCTCACGGACATCCGAAACATCTGAGAACTACGAGCACCAGGGACGATAAATAAGAGTGGACGAGAAATGACGAATTTCGTGCTTCTTGGCACGAGTATGACGATAATTTGAGAAATTCACATTTAAACGTCTGTTCTCAAGTGATAAGAGAAAATAACGTGTACGTAGATCGTAGGCTTTTGGCCGGCCAGCGGACGCGCGAGAGAGGAAAAGCGAGAAGCCCACTGTTGGCCGCAGAAACGTGACAGTTTTATCGTCACGAAATGCGAGTCTTTCTCTCTCTCTCTCTCTCTCTCCCTCTCTATCTTTCTCTCGCTCTCGCAGAAAGTACAGTTGAACGTGCATTTGAAAATGTATCCCTTGGGCGTGTGGAACACAAACACATTTGCCCTTCCGCCACACGGTCTAGCAAACGTTAAACTTATAAAATACGATGTCACATCTCGCTCTCTCCTTCTCTTTCTCTTTCCTCTTCTTCTCTCTCTCTTTCTCTCCCTCTTTTGCTCTCTTCCCTGTTCGAAAGCTACGGTAATTTCACGCGGCAGGCAACCCACTCAGTTTCTTCTTCTCATTTGCGCGAGCGTATATAGTTAACACCTCACTTCCTCTAACTGTGTCTCTCTCTATCTCTTTCGTTCTGATCTCGTTTCACTTACTTTCAAACTCGGACGAATATGGGAAATTTTTCCGAAATTGCAAAGGATTTTTACCCATCCTCTCATCTATTACAGATATTTTTTTCTCCTTCGTGAGCATGGCAGAAATATTGTTCAATCGAAAAAATAACGAAACGAATTTTCCACTCGAAAAAAATTCCATTCGAGATCGATATAGAATTTTTGGTAAAATGGCATAAAGGGCCACAGGAATTGTAGCTCGGACGTTGCAGAGATGGAAAAAAAATAGAAGAAACGGGAGAAGCGGAGTGGAAATCTAAATGGAATTGCCCGGTTTTCTCGCTCTTTGTTTCTCCTGCGAGAAAAAAAAACGGAAAGATGTATGTATTTGTATTTTATACTATTTTCAACCAGCGGGAAGAGAAAACACGTTACTTTTCATCTTGAGTTCGAAAATACCCGGTGTGTCTCATCCATTTGCAAAAGTTTCTCTCTGAATTCGCGATCCTTCGTTTTCCCGAACGAAATAAAAAAGTTTTCGCGTTCTGCTTCCTCCTTTCTCGCTTTTTACGCTTTTTTTTCATTCTCTCGGAATTCTCGCGCTCTTTCCTCCGGCTAGAGCGAAAGTAGGCACATTCGAAGAAGAAACATAGAAATTACATTTTTCAAAAATATAACGATGGATTTTTAAAAAAAAATTAATGTTTCGAAAAGTACAAAATTATTGAATGAATTACATTTTGAAAGAAAGAAATTAAATTTGCTAAAAATTCCGAAGTGGCATTTTATTAAACTTTTTTTTCGTGCTGGAATCAAAGCTCCTGAGTGACGATCGTAGAAAAAAAATTCAGTGATATTTGAACTTGCAGAGGAAAAATAGGTAAGGTCCTGTGCTCTTTGGAATTTGGATCGAGAAATCTTGGAGAGACTCAGTAGTGATTTATTGTTACGACTTCTTATATTTAAGAGTCCTGGGGATAGAGAGAAGGCCTCGATGGTTGGAAACTTTTTATCTTTTGCTATAAGCTAACCTTTTTCTCGTGCTATTTCGTCGTATCCTCTTTTTTTCCATTTTCTCCGCCATTCTCCTTCTATTCATCGTTTCCTCGCACTATTCCCTCGCGGATTCTTGTATCAGAGACAAGTCTGGGCAAAGCCTGCCTTTTCCCCCTGAGACAATATCGTCTTTCGATGTTCCATACTCTTATACCTTTTTACTCTCTTTACCTTTCTCCCGCTACCGAGCAACCTTTCCATCAACTTACTCGCTTCTATGACGTTATTCACGATCGAACACCTGGACCAATTTCTTCCTCGACATATTTTCTGCCTCCCAGTATATCTCTCTCACTCTCTCGCGATAACTTCAGAATGATATTCTATTTTTGCTCGAATATAATATTCGACACGATTTTTCCTAGAAATACATTTTTTTAACAGCATAAAATTTTCATAAAATGAATCCTCCATTTTACGATTCATTGAGATTTAAAAAAAAATTTGCGCCTCCGCGTGCGCTTTCGTGGAAACAATTTTGATGAGTGGAGAGAACGGGATGAAATGGGAAAAGTCGGGGGACAAGTTTGAAGACTGGGGAAAGGACGAGGGCGCTTGTGTCTCGAATGAAAAGTCGGCGCTGCTGGGTAAGACAAACCGGAAGTGATCTTAGCTCTAAGGTCTCCGGAGGAGTCTCGAAACTCTCGGCGAGTCCCAAGTGGAAGGACAAAGATAGAAAGTGAATGAGGAGTGGGAGGGTGAGAGAGAGAGAGAGAGGAAAATCCGCGTGATGTTGGGGCTGCAAGTTTAGCTTGCATTTCTCGGTAGCCGCAGGGTTAACTTGGCTCTAGGTGCAAGAATACAGGGCGAGCGAGCAAGCTTCGGGAGCAGGTGGTTGAACGTTGTCATCCATTGTCATCCTTGTCATCGGAGTTTATCCGTTCTATAATAAGGAGAAAAGCCGTGGGGACGCGATACGAGCCGTGCGAGCGAGAGAACTGATTCCACTGAGAAGAAAGTCGACGACAACGGAGAGGGGGGATGAGTTTGAGGTTGCCTTTTGTTACTCGATGCATCGACAACAACCCCCGGTAAAGGGCGAAATCCTCTCCTCCTCCTTCTCCTCCTCCTCCCAAGTCCCTCTTCATTTCCCCCGGCAATCTTGCCCACGATATCTAGGCACATGAAAACTCCTCGTGAATTTCATAAACCATGTGACATTACCTCTGGGATGCAACCATCCTTTTATCCGTGTCTCTCTCTCTCTATCTCTTTGACTTCGTAAATTTCAACTACCCACTTCCGAGCTCTGAAATAAATATTTGATAAATCTCGGCTCAAAAGTTCCGATACGAGTGTTCGCTAAAATTCAGCCCATTTTTTTCCCAACAGTGAGAAAATTTGTCTCTCAACTTCTTCTTCGCAGTCTCGAGACAGGATGAACCGATATTGTGTTTTTAAGTTTCAATTTCTTCTTCCTTTCAGGGATACTGATAAATTGATTTTTAAAAGATAAAATGTTTTAGTTGAATTTTCGGAAAATTTATATTCACAAAGTGAATCGTGATTTTAACATTCAATTGGTCCTTTTTTCCAAGAATATTAATAGATCGATTTCTATAGGATAAAAAAAATGTTCCAGTTGAATTTTTGGGAGGACTTATATTCGGAAAATGAATCGGCAATGAATCGCTTGAATGACATATGAATTTTACGAGGGTGGAGAATTCTTCTCACCAATTATTATTCAAGCGGTGGCGCTAGTGGCGTTTAATAGTGAACATCTGGTGCAAGCTTTAACGAGAGGATGAAGTAGAGCCTACATAATGTGTCTGCGTTTTGGAGAAGCCTAATTTCCGAAAGTTTCATACATGTGTGCGTGAATGTGTGTATCTAACTCCCCAAATTTTCTCCTTCAGGGCTATTATATTCACACCCCCCGCCGGTCCCAAATCGATTAGTCACGAAAGGATCATTTGTACACTTAACACACTCTCGTTCTCTCGTGGCTTTTGCAACACCACAAGTCCTTGTACTCTTTCATAATACACACAAAAACCTATTTATGAAAGAGAAACTAAAAAAAAAATGCTCCACACAAATTTACCGCCCGAAAAGAAGATTCTAATTCGCATTCCGAATCTCTCTAGAATTTGTACTCAAAAGAGAGACGAAGCATGAGAGAAAAGAGGAAAAGTTTCGAGGAGTTGGAACACTCTGAAGGTACAAAAATATAGAAATAACGTCCGAGCGAAGGGAGAGTACAGTGTATTCGCTAGTTGGAATAAATGTACTAATTCCTGGAGTGAGAGAGACACGGGCATTCGAGGACGAACAGGCGAAGACAAGGACGAGGCTAGAAAAGAGTGAAAAAAAAGTAGAAATTCTCGTGGCAGATAAGAGGCTGTTAATGAACCGAGAGAACTCTATCCTCTTTTCTCTTTACTTTTTCCTCGTATATAGAAAACATTTCCCCCATCCCACCCGTTATTTCCTCGCGTAATTCTTACGCTCTGAATTCCCGTTGCGTAATTGCAAAGTTTTAATGGCTCTCTTCTTTCGCGCTATACTTACACAGAAATTCATCTTTTCCTCGCCATACTTATTCCTATTATTCCTCTGTAAATGTTCAGCATAAGCGAGCTTAATTAAAAGCTTGTAATATTTATCGATTCTCCTGACGCTTTTTTTTTCTCTTCGCGATTTTTATTTCTCTACTTGACACTTTCATTAGCCTCACTTATCGCGCGTTTCTTTTTTATCTCCGAGCTTTCTTTTCTTCGGTTTTTCTGGAGGAAAATATCATTTAATTACATTTTTCAGGATTTTTATCAATATACTTTGGATATTTCGTTCTTCATTGAGCCTGTTATCTCGTAATTCAAAAATTCTCATTGTTTAAAAAAGAAACAGGAAGATAAGGGCGAAAGTAGTAATTAAGGTTTTGCTCTCCTTTCCCTTTGTTCTTTTTGTTTTTGGCAAGAGATTCTCCGGTCGGAAAAGTTTTCATCCGTCGACTCTCTTCGGTGCTTTTCCTATGTACATTATAAGTCACGCAAACTTGGAAGGAACCATGAGTTTCCCACGTTAAAACTGGCATCTCCTAGCTTTTCAGTCGACGTCATAAATTATCCAATCCTTGCGAATCGTGATTTATGACATCGTTGAATCGCCGAAGCCATATCGCGATGCTTAAGCTCTGGGAGGGCTTTCCGTTCTCTCTTCTCTTATTTTCTTTCATAAAAATATCACCCCTTCTCGGAGTCCCATGTTTTTTAAGGCCGAGAGGTCGAAGCTTTCTTGTCCCCAGAGTCGGATCAACGTCTCTTTTCTCTCCCCTTTTTTTTCTTGCGATCCTTCAAAATTCTTTCAAACATCGCATTTGCTCCGAAATTATTCACCTCCCTTTTTTTTCACGTATAACAAAAAATTACACATCGATCATGCTCGGTCGGCACACATCAAGCATTAAACTCGGTAGAATTTTTAACTAGAATAATTTATTCTATTTTTTTGAGACGGAATTCATTATCGTCATCAATATGAATTACATTGATATGCAAAATTGAAGGATGTTTGATATTACCTGTACAATCCCTGACCAAAGTGACTTTTTTGTACCGAATTCTGGAAATGAAGTTCTTTAAAAAGTTGAAATATTCGAGTATGGCATTCGGAATGCGATTCAAAGGCGAGCGTTGCAATCATGCGAGGTCAAGGGTGAATCCGTCAAAAGTCGAGGCAGCAACTCCAATGTCGGTCGGGCTTTCGTTCACTTCTGCACACATGTATCACACTATACTTTTCGAGACAACTTTCATCAGTTGAATTTTTTTCAAAAATTTTTTATATTTATTTTTTGTCAAAGCTAATGATAAAATTTAAACAATTATTCAATAATAAACTTGATGTACAGGGAATGAACTGACGTTTATTTGCATTTCAGTTTGAGGTTCGGTATCTTTTATTTTACAGCAGAGAGGAATAAAAATCTCATTTTCGCTCGTTGCTATTGGCGACGTACCGAAATGAGAAACAGTGATGAAGTTATCCACTTTCGTGACTCAAAAGGACTGTCGAAAAACGCACTTTTGTAGCAACCTTTGAAAAAAGAGACTTTTGAAAAAAACTTATGAATTTACCATGCTACAATGTTCAATTTAGCGAGGATTGAAATTAAAAATCTGTTGAAATGTGCAGTCAATCGTCTTCTATAATTTGGTAGAAATGTTTTTAATACATAGAGAAACGAAAATCCAGATATTCTTGAATTTGTCAAAGTACATATAGTGGCAATACCATTAAAAGTATTCAAAGAGTAACCGAGAAAATTATTTTCCTTTCGCAAAATTTTTCGCGATTGATTAAAATTTAGCAAGCTCGCTTTCTTTAATGTTGCGCCTAATCGCGGCCTGTAGGAATTTTAATAGCTCTCTTATAAGGGAGAACCATAAAAGATAGTCCGAGTACACTTTTGCTACGTATGTACCGCTCAGGAAAAGGAGAGAGATGGTCTTTTCATTTTCGCCGTTGCTTTAATCACGTTCGAATTAATTGCAGTGCACGCGGCCTAGTTAACCCCATGCTAGCAAAACCGCCCCATTTCCACCGCCAATACATTACATTATACATGTATATACATTACGACTATATATATATATCAGTAGACTACCATTCGCGTTTATGTACTCGTACGTATACGCCCAGGACTCTTGCACGCTCTTCCTAAAGGGATTAACTGGGTCGTAACGCACTTTGGCAAATGGAAAATGTTATTTGCCGGTCCCTGCACCGATGTTTCCATCCCTCTCCCTCTCTTCGTCCCTTTTACTCTCCCTCTCAATCCTTTTCTATTTTTTCTGATGGTTAAATTCCAGCGAAAGTGAGCCCGAAACCTCATTCCAATCTGTAACAAATTATTCACCCGCGTTTACCTTTTATTTTATTCTTTCGGTACTGCGATATCGAAAAACGTTTCTATTCATCGACGCAAACAATCGCGGTGATCGAATATTTTTAAATTTCATTTCTGTCACCAGAAAATTTGACCAGATTTCTATTTCGCGAATTGAATTTTATTAAGGCATCTTCTTTACAAAGTTTTACCTTTTGTTTTTTAAAAGCCATCGTCGACAAAAAAGTTATGAGCTTGCTCTATAAAATTTTGCTAACTATTCGAGAATTCGGTGATCCTATTTCGGGATTTGACAGTAACGAAAATCCAATTTCCCTTTAATCAGAATGATGGAGGAAAGAAAATGAAAGTTGGAAAATTGCTACTTTTCTCGTACTTTTACTATCTCGGTAACTCGCTGCTTCGAGCTTTTACTATCTCCTTCTCTCAGATACGTTTTTTCCTCGTTCACGTGTCATCTTGGTCAAGATTTATGTGCTGCGAACTTTTGCTTTTTTCACACACACGTATAAATAGACTAATTTATATCTTAACAAGCCACTGATTTTTCTCGTAAAAAAGAACCATTCTCCAGAAAATGACATTTAAAATATTAATTAATTGAAAAAATATCGATTTTGCTTGACGGAATTGGTTTCTAATTTTTGTTAATTCAAAAGAAAATTCTCTACGCAGCTCCCAAAGACATTTTACGATTGTAGTTGAGTGAAAAAGTTGCGATCATAAAAATTGTGATTTTAAATTTGTCCTCTTCGATCTTAGGTCCATATCCTGAATTGAGATCTATTAATGTCGACAGATTTTCATATAAAACGTACATATTATATTTTAATTGACTTTAAATCCATTCTTTTGATGGAAAAAGCACTATCTTGAATTTTTTTTTTAATATAAAAATCTGCAAGTATTTTCCTCTTCTATTCATTCTTTTCTCATTCTCATATTCGGCGAACACGATCCGCGTCCTTATTTTACGACTTGATGTTATTCCGATACGCTCGATAACATCCTGATTGCACGTTGGAAAAACACGAAAATATTCCTCCTTCTTTGCCAAAATTTTTAGATTTTTCTTATCCTCCCTGATGTTAAAACATTCAGAGAAGAAAATGTGATTGAATTCGCAAGAGAACAAAAAATACGCATCGAATCGATTGGTGAACCGCGACGATGTTTCGCATCTCTTCTCGTTTCCAATCTCAATTTCTCTCGCCCAACCATGAAAATTGACCATATTTGTCTTTATTTACTACACTTCCCTTTATTCTTTTCGCAAAAAATATTTTTTCAAATATAACTTTAACGTTTGAAAAATGGTCAACTAATTGCTTGCAATATTGTTTCGCTTTCCGCATTTAAAAAAAAATTTTACAACAGATTAATCGTGACAGGAAATTTCTCAAGTATGAAATGTCGCGGTGATAGAAATTATACAGAAAATCTGTACAGGACAGTCGATTAACGAATGACAAATTTTGTTCTCACTGATTTTTCGCTGAAGAATCGAAGAGGGTCGAAAAAAATATGCAAAATCCTCAGCACTCTATATAAAGTCGATCCTCGACGAGAGGTCGAGTGCACTGAGATTCGAGCAAATGGGAAATTTCCAGTTTAACGGAGTAGATAAGTAAGCTTTATCGAGGCAGTAACCATAACTTTGAGGATTAACGTTATATCCAAGCAGAGAGAAAAAGAAAGAACGAAAGGGAGAAAGAGATAGGGGTCAACCGGAATACAAATGTTATGAACTTGCACCTAATTATCGCACCTCGCGGATTTTACCAATTTATCTCAATTCTTTGGCGATTATAGGCATCACTGATTTCCAAAAAGAAGAGTAATAAATTATTCGGAGAATTTGTACGATGTAGAAAAGTATTCTTTAGACTTTTTTTAATAGAGAAGAAAATATTGTAAAACTGTAAAATTCAAGCAAATTGTTTCTACGTAATTAACAAACTTACATACTGAATTATTATATGATCAGACTCAAGGTGATAATCGAATTGAATAAATTTTTTAAAAATTGCATCATAAAAATATCCATTGACAATTCAATTTTTAACCTTTTCGATAATAATTAATTTGGAAAAATCGTCAACTTCCGACAAAATGAAATTAAAAGTGTGTCGGAGCTAAATTGATTTACATGTAATTGATAAGAAGTGAAAAAATACTGTCAGACACGCCACGATCCCGAGACGCGTAAATTGTTTATGGAGACCATGGTGTAGTAAGTTCAATGAATGGATTACGAAAGTTACGTCCAAACAATTTATACGATCAACATCGTCCAATATTCCTCTGTGGTAAACGTATATCCCATTTCCCACGTGATACACTTTCTCGGATAGTTTCTCATCTAGCATTAATGATTTAATTTATATTCATCAACGATCGAGCAAACCGCACCATTCCTACGTCCCTTGGCTTTTCACCCGTTGCACGGATATTATCGACAGTTACGATTATCGATTTAACCACCTGCATTTAAACTTAAATCTACCTTGACACTCTCTATTACAGATTAATCATAGTAATCACATCTACGGTCTCACATCAGAGGCAACTTTCTCGCTGGAAGCCTCGATCTTTTGATAAATCTTGATTTATGAATTACTGACAATTTATTATTCATTCATTGAACTTTTATCGTAATTATTGTTGCACGAAGTTTCCCTTTTTGTTCTCTTTTTTACGCAGAAATGAAGATTCCTTTTATTGCTTAAACGATGGAAAATACGGAGAGAAAAATGAAGATCATTATTACGGAGTCGGTCGAGTGCTCGTTTTTCAAGCACTCAAGAAATATTTAAATTTGCGTAAGCCGCCGTGGGAGATTGCCATGCAAACACCATCTCCTCCTCCTCATTTTTCGTCATTTTCTTATCGGCCATGATATTCCTACTTCATTAAAATATTTCTCTCCAGAATAGTCGGATCGATCTTGGAAATGAGAAAAAATTGTCGAGTACATTTTTTTTTCCTCCATCCTCTTTTTTTAATGTCATGTACGTCATCTATTTGTAAAATTCTCCATCCTGTCCGCATAACTTGTCGCTTGACCCAATTCATTCCAGATTGAAGGAGCTGACTATTAAGCGATCTTTTCTTTTCATTCACATTGATTCTCCCTTCAGCATTCCTTTGTCATTTATTTTTCTTCATTTTAATTTTCTAGTCTTTATTTATTCTCATATTGCGTTTCTAAACATGTTCGTTCGAGAATTTTTTATCTCAAATCAAATACTTACAAAATTGATTGGATATAAAAATGTGCTGGTACATGAATATAAAATAAATCTAAGTAAGGAAAGGAATTGTTTAATGAACAAAAAAATTCTTAGTTTAAAAAGTAATAATTTGGAGAAATAAGAAAGATTTTTTATGTTCAAATAGGAGGAAGAGTGTCGCCTGTCACTGGATCCGAAATATGCTCACCTGTCGGACGATTTACACGTTGAAATAGCAGCGCTGGCGCCACCCGCTGAGGCACACGCCAGAATCGCATTTGCCCTTGCCGAGGTACGGAAATACTTGATACCGGACAACAATGACAATATAAGACAGGAACAGATGCGTGAGATGGAGCTTAGCATGGTCGACGAGCCTTCCTCTGCTGAGGACAGAAGGCCAACCGCACGTGGCGGTATTTTGAGAGCCAGCAGCAGACCAGCGCCTCCGCGTTCATCCAGAGGTCCGTCTAGAATTGGTACAATATTTCACTTTTTTATCTTCTTCTTTATTTTTCATTATTATTTACATTTTGTCACGTTTTCTTTTATATTAAATTTTCACCTTTTGCAAAAACCAATATTTTATTAAATATAATTTTACACTCGATGAACGAAAAAACTTTTCATTTATTTTTAGCCACAATCTTGCCACCTCCATCGACTCGCGGTCCGATAACTCGACCTGTACCGGCGAAAACGAAGGTTTTCTCAATCCTTGATCGTGCCAGAGTCGCTATGGATCAGAGCTACGGGTGATTTTTAAAAACTCTACAAAAATCGAGAAAACGCGAGTGATTTTTTTCTCTCTCCTCAGCCCTTTTACATGATTGTCTTCATTAAATTTTCAGCTTCGACGATCCCGCACCACCACCGACGAGTCGAGGCGGCTCCCACCACGATTACGATTATCCCGGCTCGTCGAGCAGCAGCAGTCGTTACGGCGACCGTCATTACACGTCCTCAGCAACGTCAGTAAAAATAAATCATTTCTTCACTATATTCGGATTTTTATTAACAAAAAAATATCAAAATTTATTTATTTAAATTTTGTATAAAATTCGAAATTAAATTTTGGTTTTTTGTTTTTTTATAGAGATGATGGTTATCCCTCGTCGAGATATACAAGCTACGAGTACGAAGACGATCCGGCACCGCATTCGTCTCACGATTATTACGATTCTTCCGATTATCCAGGTGAGAATTATAATTCTTTTTTCAAGTCTTTTTCCACTCTCTATACTGATTTTTCCCCGGTAATCGCCGTATAATTTGTCAATTAAAAAACTGTTCAAGCTAAATAAAAATAGAAATCGATTTTCACTCCAATTTGATTGGAAAAGTGAAACGAGTCCAATCGATTTTAAAGTGTGATATAAATTCATGGCAACCAGCAGACTCGTGCAAAGTTTCGAGCATAATAACAATTTTAATTTTAAGCTGCAAACACAGAAAAAAAAATTAAATACAAACTTGCAAACGAAAAAAATTCCAAATTTCCGCGAGAATTAATCGGCGTGTAAAGTTTATAAAATCGTAATTAATTCAGAAATCAGGATAATCAAACTCTAAAGATTCACGCAAAAAACAACTCGTAATCAAAACGCAAACCTTTTCGATTTTTTTTCAAATGTTGATTAAAAAAAATTGTTTTCTCCAATTCTAATGTTATAATTAACCGATTTGCATCAATGAATAAAATTTCGCAGACGAATCATCGAGCCGTGCTTGGAAATCGTACAAGACGACAACAACTGCGGGCTCGACCTCGCGCTATCGCTCCGCTCCGTATTCCCGACCTACGAAGTAAACAAGCACGGTTTTCCCTTTCTCAAAAAAAAGAACAAAACAAAAATCAAGCAATTTTTTTCCATTTTGTCGACGTTGAAAGTTTCTTATTCTTCCTGATAATATTTTCTTAAGGTGATGTTTAACCCGTGTGAGTGAGAGAGGAACAAATGCAAAACGGATTCGCTATTTTTTCGGGGATTTTCAATATTTTCGAAAAAACAAGAGAATTGCATTACTCTTTGATAGAAAGAGAACAACGTGATTCTTTTTTTTTCTTCGAAAATGATTAATTTTTAGAGAAAATAGCATAGTTCGATTTTGTACGATAGGACTTTTAAACATCACCTTAACCAAAAAAAATGAAAAAAATGTCACTCTCGTAAACCTCGATGTTTTTCCCTATAAAAATAACCATTACCTCTTTTTACCTATCCAGAAACACCGTCCGCTTCCTAGCCATCTCGAGATGTGTCTAACGAGTACAAAAACAAGAAAATCCAGAAAAAAAGCAAAATCACAAATTGTAAATTACGCGTTAAATCCTGTGGGCTATGAAGACTCATCGGATAGACGGAGCGTCGCAGTAACTTATCTTTTTAGGATAAAAATTTAGAGCGTGTTAGGGACGATAATGAAACGTAAAAGAAAAGTTTTAAAAAATCGTCAATTTGCTGTTTATTAGCATAATAATAATCACAATACCAATAATAATAATAATAATCGTAATAATTAATACGTTAAAAAAATTCATTATTCGTAACTAAAAGTGTTTCCAACTGTGTATTACCTAGATCGTTAAATTACACGAGAAATGGTTATGTGATTACCAATTTATCATCTACAAAACGACACTAGACTGTGTCGGAGATGAATATACGTTGAATCATATTTAATATACGTTGTCGTGCAAAAAATAACAAAAATCAGCTTCCTCTCCATCTCTCGTGTGTAAACTAATACGAACTTGTCACAAAGGATAATTATGAAAAAATTTAAATGAAGAAAAAAAAGAGAAATTACTATCGACGTTCAATTTACTAAGCACTACGAAATATGTAATTGTCATTCGAGTTTACGAATAAATATGGCATAAAATGATGTAACATTGGAAATATTATTTTCAGAATCAAACAGACAAATAAATGAAAAATAAGGTATATCAAAATTAACTTAAAAAAACACGCGAAATAACGTTGTAAACAACAAAATCATATTGTATCGAACGAAGATGAACTTAAAGCAATTCGAAAAACGAATTTACCACAAAATGATTAAAGAAACAAAAAATATTATTCCAATCTAATACAAACGATAAAAAAAATTTTTAAAACCGTCGGGTTCATAAAAATGTTAATAAAACATTAAAATCGTGTGAATGAACTTTTTGCGATCCTGATTGTGTAAATTTTCACTCGACCTTAAAAAAATCTAAAAGAAAAAACAAACTTTTAATAAGAATCAACGAGGAGTCGAAAAATATTCTTAGAGACAATGAAACTGTAAATCGTTGCTTACAACGTTGTTATCTAATCCCTTGAAATTGCAATTAATCGATTTTTTTTTCTCTTTTCATATTTACATCCCGAGTGAATTAACAAGGCTTTGACTATCTTCCTGTTAGGTATATAAGAAGTATCCCGAAGATCGTGTGGAACTCACTCTCGTGGCTCGAATTCTGTTTCGTTTCTCTGAGATCTCGGATTCGTGAAGTGCCTCGACGTAAGTATTCGCGTTTACTGCTTTATCTTTTATTTTTTTTGGGCGAAAACTGTTTTAGATCCGAGCAGGAGTGGGGAAAATACAACGGAAATGTGACAACCTGATTTCTTTATAATTTACATCAAATTTACGTGACAACAAGTTTTTTTTCAGGAGCAGAAAAATAGAGAGAATGAAAAGACTGGTGAAAAAAGTGACTACCCGCACGAAGTTTTATCTTCGTCGTACGTACACTTCGATGAAAAAGTAAAACTGCCAATATACCGTCCGTTATCGACGATATGTTTGTCCATCATTTTTATTTCAGATTCGTCGGTGAAATCATTTGTGTGCCTTATGAGTAAAAATGCAATGATAATGAATAAAAGGCTGTGGGCCATAATATCACCGTTTACTGATTGTAAAACGATAGTTAGTCAAACATTTCGACGACAGTTTTCTTTCTTACCGACAGTTGCTTCGTTTTTTACGGTATCAAATTTTTTTGCTGGTAATTTATCATCCGTTGATCAAAATAAATTCTTATCGACGTTCGAAAAATCAGAGAATTCAAAAAGTAGCAGAAGGTAAGTCAATGCCTGTCGATATTAAAACTATTGAAATAACGATCCTGAAAAATCACGATGTAGATTGCTTAGAAACAATATTCTTATTTATTTATCACACACCAATATACAAAAATGAACCGTATTAATATCAGAATATAATATACTACGAAAATTCAAATATATATTTTAATAAAGATATATCTGAGTATCTTACAAGATTGGAATGATGCTTCAACGTGGAAAAACGAACGATAATAAAAAGAAAGAAAGTAAAAGAAAGAAACGTCATCTACAACATTCTTCACAGTTGGCACAGAAATTCTGGTAGAAAAAATTTCGCTTTTTGTTTTTCGTTTTTCTACACTCTTCTAACTCGATTATAAATAAGTAATTAATTTATTTCGATCTTAAAAGTTTAGAGAGTCCACTAATTAGTCAATTATTCGAAACGAGGATTTCGAAGTGGAATTTCATTTTATCTTTTTTTCATCCTTTTCCTAACTAATTCTAGATCGTCTTTCGTCGGCCACATTTTCTTCTCTGATACGAGACGAAATTTCCTCATTTTTGTTTCTTCAGCAACGAAAGTTCATTCGTATCGCGAATTCTTGTCGGAAATAAATCACAAGATAACGAGACTCTTCAGTAATAAAATAATTATAACGACTTGGCGAGCATGGATAATTTTATCGCGAGATTGCTTTTTTCTTCTTCGTCTCTTTTCACTAATATTGTTTTTTTTTCCTAATAAAAAACATGGAATGTAGCACGTTATCCAGTGATATCGCGAGATAAACGTTAATGATTATATCACAAGAAAGATTCAAATGCTCTGTACATATTCTCTCGGAACATCAAATGCTCTCAAGTATCAACTTACATTTACATATATATATTTATATGTGTTTATGTATAATTATATTTATATATATTTTTTTATCTATATATAATATTTATATATTTAAGTTTAGTTACAAAGTTAGATATGTCTCAGGTTCACCTGATATTGTACTTGAAACGATTTCAATGAGCCTTCGTAATTAAAAACGATTCCGAACGCACATTCAATGAGAATAATCTCTATTTACGGTATCCCGTATTTTTTTTCCTCCTAGATCATTCTTTAAAAATTTTTTCTTCTCGATAATAACGCTATTATGATACATGTAATACGTATTTTTTCCCTCATCTTCTCCCTGCACTTTTTTCCAGCCCAAAACTCCGGGGGAGAAAACAAAATCTTTGAAAAAAGTGATTGGCACATCTCGAATGGCAAGTTATTTGTTCTCGTATTGGCACGATTATCGGAGAATTGTTATTAAATTACATTTATATTTAAGAGAATTACATTTTCTTTTATACAGTACTTTATTCGTATTCGCGAATGTGCTTCGTATACAAAGTGCAAGTTTTTTTTAATTTTTTTGTTTTTTTTGTGAGGAAAAAATCATGATGAATCGAGAGAAAATTAAATGCGCGTTCCTCATTCCCACTTTTTTCTAATTTGATTTTTTTCCCCAATACATTGGTCGGTAAAAATCAAATCCGGGAATGTAAAATTTTGGCACTTGAGCTCACGATCGAAAGCAGGAAAGTAAAATTATTGCGAAATCAATAATTCTTGTCATGTAGTGACTTTTACTTGGGAATTAGAAGATTGCGCAACTTCCTACGACCAAGGGTCAGACAGAGTTTGGTAACGAGCGTCCAAGCTCGTCAACACGGGAATGAACAAATTTTCACGAAAGGGGAACAATTACAGAAGAGCGAACGATCGCTCCCTTCTCTCCGATTACTTTTTCGTTCTTTCCACTTTTTTTCCTCTCACGACAAAAAATTATTTCGACATTTCGTAAAGTCTGTACATAATTGAGAACGAATCAAACATCGTTTCGCAATTTTTTTTCTCATCATCGCCTCCACTTTTCACAAATTTTCTTTTCTCGAATGACCGGCCAACCTCTACGTGTAACATCTCATCGAAAACGCACTGAGCGTTTCAACAACGGACACAATAATTTTTATGTACATAGATAAATATATGTGTACCATGGTATGCAAATAACGCATCGATTGCATCAAATCGCAAATAATAATGGTCCAGTATTATCTGTCTTTAGCCATTTTTTTTCCTCCATCGGCGTGTCCATTTTTTTTTCTTGCTCGAATGTTTTTACGACCGAGAAATTTTTAATTGTAGGGCCACGAATGGCTTATCGAGGTTACCACGTTCGAGGTAGGCAGGTCTTCCGGGCGTCACTTTTTCATATCGTTCATCAACGAGCCATCCTTGTTTTTATTCGCGTCCAAGTTCGATTGCTGACTGCTCGTAACACCACTCCCGTTTCCTGGATACATTTTTTCCAGATGATTCAGGGACTCGCTTAGGAACTTCTGCAAATTACGAAAAAATAATTATAGACTAAAAAAAATTATTTCAAAAGGTATTTTCAATCTTTCAGAATCCCGTACAATTTGTTTGACAATTTTTGTAAATATTTTATTCGATTAATTTACCTGTATCGCAGTAAGTGCTGCAACGATCGCGGGACTACCGAATCCGTGTGAAATTAATGAGAAATTTGTTAAATGTCTTTGTATATTCGGATCTAGGATGTTCGGTGGTCTCGTGTTGCACAATGGCGATCGGTCTTGATTCAAAAGATCCATCAGCTCTTTGGTGATTTGTCTACAAAAAAAATTGAATGAAAATAATCAATATTTGATCCGAATAAAATAATAAAATTTAATTTTTTTCATCGGTCCAAGGACTTACTTGGTCGCATGGAGAAGTTCTTTTCTCCTGTAGGAATCCTGAGGCTCGCAGTGCTGTCGACTCAGGTATTCGGCCACTTGCTTCGCCGGGAACTCCGTTTCGCAAACGTATCCAAAGTCTCTCGCAAGGTGAATAGCCTCGCCTGAGAAAAAAAAGAAAAAAAAGATTATAAACGTATGGCCAATTTAATTTTATTCAATCCAATACTAAGAAGCAATTAGAAATATTTTTTAAGATCCAAAAATTATGTGGTACCGTCAGAGTAAACACATGAAAAAGTTCTGCGCTAGATTGGAAAGTAATTCATTGAACGATTAGAAACTTCTGAAACTGTAAAACTTAATGAAGTTTAACATTGTTTCGTATTAAAAATTCATATATGCACAATATGCTAATGCGAAATCTGCGACATAATCGTTAAACGTTTTTATACATCCTTACATGTGTTCTTAGCGGTGTAATTATGAAATTTCAAAACGTGCACTAGGACATTTTTCATTTTTCATTGCTGAAGGTTTTTAAGTGACAATCAGACTTTCCCATCAAATGAAAAATAGTAATTAAAAAAGTAGTAATTTTTCAACGATGTGCTTTCAACCCAACAATTCGTAATCTCTGAAAAAGAATTGTAATTTTCTTCGCTTCTCAAATGGTGAACGATTCCCCGCATGAAGGAGTAAATACAGCAAACCGAGATCATTGCTTCGAACCATCGAAGCAACGGAAAGGAATGATGGTTACACTTTTCTTGTGATCCAAGTTCCTACCTCGAGTGACACATGCGCGTTCTCTCCGGGTATCGCGGACAAGATAATGATGACACTCTCAGCCGTTCCCCTCGGATCTCCCGATATATTTATTCGCCTCGAGAGATTCGACATTTTTTATCAAACAACAGCAACAACAACAACAACAAAAAAGCAATAAATCTGGTCTCCGGAGCATTTAATATTTTTTTATCCCAAAAAGATTTTCGAGTTTCATTTTTCAATTTCTGAGTCATCCTTTTTGTCAAACTAAGAAACTTTCTCTTCGTAGATTCGTACCCAAATTTCTTTTGTGCATTTTTTCGTATTTCGGTTCGGGACTTTCAAGAGTTTATTCCTTTTTTTTGTTGTTTTTTAACGAACTCGCGTGAAAGTCTCTCTCCGGAATACGAAGGATTTATGCCGCTGCAATTTTTGTTGGTCCTCGCAGCTTACGCACACGAACACGCGCGATTCCTCGTGATCTCGAGAATCCCGTAACGAGGTCTTATATTTCGCCGCACGCAGAAAAAAAAAGAAAAAACTCCTTGTCTCGAGCTCGAAAAATCTGACGATTTGTTTTGTTCCGCGTTTGACGAATAATTCGAAATTTTTCCATCAATCGGAAGACGAAAAAAACGATCATGAGCGTACAAGAATTATTTCTACTCGTAACAAAAATGCATTGAACATCGTCGACAAAAATACGGAAGTGGAACTGGAAAGTTTCTTGTCTAATTCTCATGCAAATCGTAACGGAGAACGGCTCTCGGTTCGAAATAACGAGAATCCTCGACTGGGTAAAAGTTCTAAGCTTTTGTGTACTCGTTACACTCGAGACAATGCTCAAATTGGATGTAAGTGCTTCAGACAGCAGTTTGAATTTTTCACTCCTCGACGCGCCAGATGCTCCGACCATTTTTTAAATTGTATTCCATAACTCTGCACAATTTACAACCTCGTTGTTCTCTCTTAAGTAAACCGATTCGATTTACAGCGTGAAAAAAAAAACATTTAAAAAATATTCACACATTTGCATGTTAATACGAGTTTGAAAAAAAATCTTCAATTTTTTTTTCTCAATGAAATTGTTCAAATATTTCCTTCAAAATCGGTAAATCTTCTCGAAACGCGAAAAATCGATAATCGAATCGTTGGATATTGCATTTGACGTTGAACGTTAGGAATTCACGTGCAAAGATCCGCGGGTATGAGAGTAATATCGAGAAATATATTCTGCCTTAACGTGTACTCTCTAAGTCAGGGACACGTTCGAGAAAAAGAGAGAGAAAGAAGAAAAATCTCCTTCCAGTTCGATTCTTGACTCGGAGAGATCACGTATCGAGAGAGACCACAAATGACGTTCCATTATCTTCGATAATGGACAGAGAAGAAGAGAGATAGAGAGAGGAGGGATGAGAAATTTTGCTCGGGAGAGAAAAGATTTCGGGAATTCTCTTCCGTGTACAATGCCAAGTATTCTCCTTCAGGAAATGTATGTATTTTATTTGTGTATATATACATATATATGGGTGAAGAAAAATGTGAGGAGGATGTTGGTGCATACCTTGGCCGGAGTAACCCGTGAAAATAATTGGACCTCGCGAGTTCGAAGAGAGTCACAGATCGTAAGAAAGATAATAATATCTCGCTCCGGGAGCGCGGAGGACCGCAGAGAGTTTTTCTTCTTTGCAACTATATTGCCGCTCGCACACGTGCACGCGAGCAAATAAATTGAAAAAGGAAAAACATTTTTAAAGCGGTAATGCACTTGGGAGCATCGAGAGGTACACAGGTGATGATCCGAGACAAGCGGGAAAAAAATAAAGAAATAAAGAGAGCGTCGAGGTAAATCGATCATTCGTCATTCGTATGGAAATGAGAATAGTTTTATCCCTCTCGCGCGATTATTCTCGTCTCTTTCGAGCGCTTGCAGTCTCGCGAGGTCTCTTGTTTTTCTCTATCTCTCTCTTTTCGTTTTTTTTCTCAACTTCTGCGGTGAAACGCGAGAAGACCCGACAGTGGACAACAAGTGGCGAAACATTCGTACGAGCGCGAACAAAAAATTGAGAAAGAGCCGAGGAAACGAGAGGAAAAAAAGAGCGATCTCGAAAGAACGTCCACGCGGGAACGCACAAAAAATATACACGCGTGTCAGGTGGGCAAATCCCGTTGTTTCTTGCAAAGTCATTAAAAACGCGCGCACATACACACACTCACACCCTTCGTACTTTTCGCCAATAATTCTTTCGGCGTGTCTAAAAAATGAGTCATTTTTGCACAGAAATTTACACCTACGATGGTTTTCTGTGATTGCGACTTAACAATGTCATCGAGCAAAAAAGATCACAGGGATTCGATGTAAATTTCATTTGCAAGGATTATTTGTCTAAAAATAAATTGAATAAGATCGAAAATAAGTAAGACACGAGGCTTCTTAATTCCAAGAACATTTTCTGACCTACCACACGAATTCGATTCCTAAGATTCAGTAAGTCTTCCTCGTTCGATGTATCGATTGAAAAATATCTTAAAAATAGTCAGGAATCGTCAAAATAAGAAACTTCGAATATATTAAATTGGAAGATAACATTTGTACTGAAATTCAACTTATTGCCTTCGACTCGTTCATTCAAAAGTCTCACAACTATTTCGACTATAATTTATCGAAACGAATGTCCCGAGGATCCAGTCGCTATCTCAATTATTTTATAAATAGCAACACTTCGAAAATCAACGGATAAATAAAAATGAGAATTGCTTCGATTGGAATATACTCGAGCGTAGGCGAGAAAATACTTGGCACTTCATCTTCTTTCTTATCTCGAGACCTTCTCACTTTTTTCTCTCCTTAAAACTTGCACTTCACTCCCTTTTTCTCTTTTTCCTTCTCCGTCTTGTTTCCTCGATACTTTTATACCTGCGGGGACGTGAGAGACGAAGACACGTTTCTGTTCGAACGTTTTTCAAAGTCTTCGTGACGGCGAGAGAGGAGTAACATTCGTATTACATCAGTTTGTAACACGCGGCAATCAGGCACGAATTTACGCACGAATCCACACATGAACCTTCTCCAAACGTTTTCACGAGTGTTCCCACACTTTCTTCCGACTCCGAGATCGTCAAAGCTCGCTATAAAACGTCGTACGAGCCTCAGCAACAAAAAAACAATTTAGAATTTTTATTTCTATTGAAAAAAGCCCTTGGAGCACGAAAAAAAAATTGACGATCGTACATGTCGGTGAATTCGATTGAAGTGCGCCGTCGAGGTGTTTTTCTTCGACGACAATTTTACTTCCAATGATTTTCAGCTATCAGCCGAGTCATGTGGGCGTGAAACTTCGCTCTGTATGCATTGTGCCATTTTATGTTTTTTTTTTAAATACTCAAATGAATCATAAATAATAGAGGAAATGAAATAAACGTTTCGCGAACTCAGATTACCGACAATGAAATGGTATAAATCATTCTTTAGTCAAATAACATTTCATAAAGTACAACGTGATTTTTGTTTAATTTTCTGAAGTTGAAATGCAATTTGGACGGTGCATCGAAAATTCCCACGGAAAATTAATATGCACTTTTATGTGTTGGGAATCTTGTTCGAATTAACGATCTTGGACAACCGATCAAATGTCCACACGAGCCTGACTTTTCGATCACATGCCATCTTGAATTAAAAGTCTGCTGCATTAACGCATTCGGTCTTTTGCTTCAGCAATCACGAGAGCAAAAAAAAAATAAAAGACTCGATAATTTTGAGAATTCCTGTTCAAAAATGTATTCCATTCGGAAAATGTCAAAATTCATACTTTTAGAATTTTTTTATTGAAGAAAAGAAATATTTTGCTCACCTTCTACGAGGGATGTTAGAAGTGTTACATTGGCAGCCTTCCTCCTTCCAGCCGGAAGATTTAGTCCAATTTTTTCGAGTTTTTCCCTGAGCAGTCTTCCTCCATTTTTCGATTTTGCCCTAGAATGATAAAATTCAAAAAATGTAGACCTTGCACAATTTTTTATTATGAAGAGATTCGAAATTGACGAAAAGTCATACAGAACGCAAAGTCTGTCATCTCATTTTTAATTTCGACACAATCGCGATCAACCCACAGCGTCGTGCAAAATTTCGAAATGAGAATTTTGCTATTAATCATTTCGTCCCGGTACACACGATAATCAAAGAAATGAGAAGGAAGCGAAGAATCGTAAACTTGAAAAAAATCGACTAAAAAAAGTTCGCTAAAGTAGAAAGAAAGAAAAATCGCAGTGAAGCTTGAATGAAAAAAAAAATACGGGACGCAGAAAAATTTGCATAAAACGTGGGCGTATACGTATGTGACATCGTGCACGTTGAGCAACTCAACGTCGAGTCTGACTCGGATCACTCAACCTGTTTGCATATTAAATATTTTATTATTAGTTGCAGGTGAATTAATACACCGTTTTTAAATAAAGGTACATTATTATGTATTCAATTATTTGTCAATTTGAATAAAATTTGTAAAAAGCTGTTGGAAATGTCAAAAAATTAACTTCTGACTTGAAAGTCAAAATATTTTTTGAATCTTTCGAAATGATGAATTTTCCAAAACGAAGATTCTCTAAGAATTTTTAATTTCTCAACGCTGGATTCTACTACTGTACTCAATATTTATGCAACTATCGGCCTCCATCTCCTCTCTGAAAAATGAAAAAATCAAGACAGGACTATCAATCATGCTACGTTTGTTGGTCCAAGTATAACGGGTCCCAGAATGTTTTTGCCTCTCGAAATACATGTGTGTACGATATACGTTCATTCACTTTTGTCCATTCCTACACCTTTCCTACGTATTTTCTCAAAGAGACGATTCTCTTTTGTATCGAACGCTTTTTCTCTCTTCACATTACCGGAATGTTGACTCTCTTCAAATAAAAGGGCGTAATTTGAAAGATTCGATACTCGACTTGGCAAGTGGGTCGACTCTTTTCATTTCCTCGGACATTTAGGTAACTGAACCGGATTAATGCATTCGTGAATTCACGAACCAATATCTCATGTACGAGGACTCGGTACTTTCCACGCGTTCGTTACGCCTATTTTACATCCAGCCATTTTTTCATTTCGCATGTGGGTGTTCTGACGCGACTCTATAATTCATCGACTAGTCATCATTTCTGATTGCAAACGTCTCACTCTCGTTCTCATTCGAGCTCAGTAAATTTTTGTCCTCTCTATTTATTACACCAACGGTTGTGCGCGTTTAAAGATAATTGACCATAATTTTTTGCGCATAAAAAAAGTCGAGTCTTTAAAAAATGTTTCATTCATTTTTTCACATAAATTAAAAGTTAAATATTTTCATTTTTTTAAATAAATTCAATTATTTTTAAGGATTTTGGAATAATATTTTTTTATCAATTTTTGAAAAATAATGAATTAAAAGTTGAGATATTTTGTTCTTTTCTCGATAAATTGAATTCTTTTTCGAGAAGATTTTCGGTATGATTTCGAAGGTTGGAGTCTCCCGTTTCTCGATTTAAGGGCGTATGATCGTTATGGCGTTTCCGAACGTGACGAGAAGCGTGCTTAACTCATTACAGAGGCTTGTCTTGACAAGTAACAAACCCTGCTCGCTTCATAGAGTAATAGTGAATATTCCTCGTTCGTCTCCGCGATAGGGACGGAACGCCGAGGGGATGCCGCGCTTTTCTCTTCTCTGTTTTCCTACCCCCTGACTGCGATAGAAGGAGAAAGCCATGGTAGACTCTTGACCACGAAACGAGAAAGTCGGCTCTGAATCTTCGAGGTTTTGCCTCGCTACATCGGAATTTCTACGAGATCCGTCGAAACGAGGAACACACTGGCATCGTTAGTTTTCTTGAAAACGTCTTCGCTCTCGTGAAATCATTTAACTTCGGTAATGAGAATATTTTTATTCCAATACTAATGCAAATACATTTCATCTCGATATTTTACCCATTTCACTTATTCCAAACTGTGAAAATATAAAAAGGAAATGTGTTTTATGTTTTCAGTTTTACTTTAATTCTATTTGCTCTTATTCCTCTCAAATCTCAATCTTCTATCGATCAATGAAAGTTGACTTAATCTACATTTACCGCGAATTCAATCTGATATGATAATTTAGTGGATATTAATTATTTATCATTGCATTCAAAGTCTAAATATATTTCTTAAGATTTTTTTCTCAAATTTTTCTCACCCGGGAAAAATCCTAGTGAGGGGATGAAAAAATAAAAATCTGTTGAATCAGATGGAAGATATTACGTACATTCGCTATCCTTGGAGCAAGTTTATATCTCGCTTCTGCTCTTAACTATACACGCAACCAGTTGAGTTATAAATCAAAGGAGCAACCTGTCAGTATTCGAGGATCTTGGCACAGACCTCCTGAACGCGTTACAAAAACCTGGTATATTATAATTTACCGTTAGAAATATACACGTAAACGCGTACAATCGCTCCTCAGAGGGAGTGATGGACAAAAAATAGATAGACAGAGAAAGAAAAAATTATAGGCCACGAATTGTCCATTTTAATTTTTCTGAACCTAAAACTTCAGATTCCTTCATTATTCAATAAAAAAAAATCTCAAACATCGAAACTTAAACGATGAAGAAAAATGGAACACTCTCGACGAAAGTGTGTCGTTAGCGTATCGTTTTTATTTCGAAATTAACGGGCGTCATTGATCTCCAAAAATATCTATTCTCGGACGCTCATTTAATATCAATATCAATCTATAATTTCTAGGTGATTCTTTCATTCGGGAATACAAATCCTTTTCCATTTACACATATATCTGAAGGAGCCATTCATTGATTTATGCCTCCACATAAATATCCTTTCGAGTTTCGAGAGAGGCTCCGAAGCTCCTACCACTAATTTTCTTGATGAGGTTCTCCTCGTATGATAATTTTTATCTCGATCCCTCTATATATTTTTTGCTATTTTTAATGCCGAGTGAATTTATGGGGTCTCGTTGACTCCGATATTCGAAGAATTATTTCTCATGATTTTTGTATCCATCGACGAGACGCTTTTCGATTTTGATTTCTCGTCAAAATTGATCTTGTCCGATGATAAAAATCATTTCTGCTCATATCTAACCGTTCTAATACTCTCAATTTTATTTCACATTTTATAATCTTCGTATTAAAGTAGCAAATAAATGGAAAGCCAGAGAGGAAAGGTGCGAGGAGAGAAGGACGTGTGAATTTTCGTGTTTCTCGTGGGTGGATAATGGTGTTTGAATCTTTAACGGGATAAACCAGCCGGGTGCTCGAGGTAAAAGCACACCAACGAAGATTACATATATACGAGAGAAATATAATCGTCTGTTTGGTGCTTGGCTGCCGGTGCACATAAAGTGTTGTTAAAAGGTGGAGAGGAGAAAAAGGAAGAATAGGAAGCGAGGATGCTGAAGAGCCCTCTCGAGATATTCTCTATCGTTTCTCAGCTGCCCGCCCATTTGTAATTGTCATTATTATTGTTACAATAATCACAATTATCCACGTGCATGAATGAAGAAGCTCCTCCAGCGAGAGGGAAAAAAATGAGAATTCTTCTTGTGAATGAAACGATACATCGATTTGCTTCGTGAATTTGATCAAACTCTTCATCATCAACGCTTCCAGTGTCTCCAAAAAAACGTTTACACTAAAATAATCTCAGTCCCGTGTGTACACCTGCCATTTGCATTTATAATTCATTTTCTTCGTTCCCCTCGACTGGATTGCGTCACAGTTTTATCACTACAAAACGAGAATTCAATGTGTCACGATCGAGGATGAAGAAAAATTTTCTCTCACGCGATCGAATTAATATTCGTATTTTCACTCTCGACAAATACTTCGAATTTTTTCAAATCTGTAAATAGAAAACTCGTATCGGGATACGGAATATATTTTGTACAATTTCCCACGCTCAGAATAATTTTTCTTAATTAATTATTTTTACATGTTTAAATAGTGTAAACACTCGCTTACGTTAATCGTTTTTTTTTTTTTGAAAATTTGTATCCAAATTTATTGTGTGCTTGAAAAATTCTCACCTTCGTAATACGCCGCCGAGTAGACTGGCGTTTAGGCATTCGGGTGGCGATAATCGTCTCTGAACCTCGGCGACCGTAACTTTGTACTTGCTCGTGCTACTCAATAACGACAATCTTCCTGGCACCGAACAGAAAACGTCCGACGGTTGTGCGTTTCCCGAGAGCATGGATTTGTCTCCTCTGTCCGACTGTTTCATATCTGTAAAAGAGAAATTTATCCAAATCCTTAATCACCCCTTATCGACCAATTAAACTCATTAAAAGGCTGACAACTTTAATCACCACTCACGAAAATATAAATAATTAATTTAATTACATATTCATAAATATATAATACCTCGATATAAAAATTCGCTGGAAAATAAAAGTCTCTAATGACAAACAATTTCGTTGGGAGGAAATATTTTCACGATTGTGAAATTGATTCCGTTAAAAAAATCGAGAAGGTCTTAAAAAAAACGAATTTCAACTATCATTAACCGACACTTTCTATTATCATTATTTTTTGATAATACCGGTAAATTGAGGCTACTTGTATATTTATAACATAATTATATACTTAACCTAAAGTATTACGAGAGAAGGAGAGAGATATTATTGCATGATTATAGAGTACTTGCTTCGTACTCTTTCCCAATTTAATAACAACAATAATAACAACAACAAAAAGAAAAGCAATAATAATAACATTGGGCAAAAGAGGCGGAGAGGTTAAATTAACGGGGCAATCGAGATTTCTGCACCCAGGTGAGAGGAAAAAATCCCTCTCCCCCTCCGAACCTTTCGTTATGTTCTTTGAAAAAAAGGCGAGTAAATTGCATGCGCCGAAAATAATATCCGTCGCGTTTCATTTGTGCTGATAACAAAGTCGATCTCCATTCCCGTTTGCGAAAAGCCGTGGGAATTTCGTTCCGGAGCCGAAATTACGAGCAGAACGAGAAAATGACTTCGCCATCGAGAAAAAAAATATATGGATCAGCTGAAAATTCATCGTTTTGTTATTCCAACTGTTATTCCACGAAAATTACCGTTTTGTCGTAATTACGACATGGAATTCGAGCAAAACGTTTACTACGCGCTAAATAGCTTTTCGTAAATAATTGGCGCATTATATGTTTCCCGTTTTTCTATCCTCCACGGTCGTACGATTCTCGAGAAGGGCAGTAAACATTTTTTAAACATCTTTAATCACACGATCCTCGAAGTATAGAAAAAAAAGAACTGATGCATGAGGAGAAAAAAAGGAGATTGTGGAAGACGCGGATGAAGATTTTACTTTGTCTCGTAGAATTTTCATTAATTCGAGGAATTTGGCGTATGAAAATTATAAAATGATCCTTCCCGGGGCACGTTTTCTTATATACGTGTGCGCGCGCCCGATCGTAAGTATCGATAAGTTCGGCATCGTTTCACATCGACGTGAATTACACGGCAAATTGGTATGCCCAGTTTCCTCTCGGCTTCCAAAGATTGCTAAAGCTTTCGCCAATGTATTCGACGCATTTATACTCGAGCGTATACACAACCGAATTTACAAGCACACGTACAAAATTCGTGCACCGAGCAATATCTTTGGAATATTTAAAATTCGCGAGGCTCGCGTCGTCCACATGAACTTCGATATATGTATACTTTCAATAGCACGTATACGTACAGGCGGAATATACAGAGAGAGAGAGAGCATTTTAACGGTATCAGAACTCACCCCCGCGAGATATTTCTTCGCGGCGTATCGATAGTTCGATGCGGTGTATATCGGAGCGACTGACGAGGAAGAGAAGGAAAGGGAGTGCTCGGGGCCTCCAATGCTCCGAAGGAATGCTTAATAATATCAAGAGTAAGCTCGCCAAACCTTCGCTCAAAAGCATCACGGTCAGCGATGAAGCCTTTATTGCCAATATGGGCAAAAATTTTCAACCTTTCGTGAAAAAGGAACACTTTTTATCAATTTTCCAAGTCCATCTAAAACAATGCATATCTTTGAAATTAATTTCAAACGATCAAGATTTTTTTTAGCTTCCTATACTTTTAAATGAAATTGTCCCGAGTAACGAAATTCGCATTATCCCAGGTTATTGTAGATAATCTGCGCAGAGTTAATAAAAATTGATAATTATAATATCGAGACTTGAGAGGACGAAGAAAGAATTTTCCAAGAAAAAAACATATCTTAAAATAAATTTTAATCCATCAATATTCCATTTTATACAGTCATTCCCAACTCCAATACAGTAAAACGATTCAACCAAGATACTTTTTTAAATTCGACGAAAGTGTAAAGAATTGTACGAACGACCGAGCAACGGAACAAACGTCATTCCTGGTCGTTGTAGCTAGTCCGAGTAGGATTGAGAATTGATAATAAATATCCAGAGAAGAGAGAAGCAGCGAAGTAGAGCGAAAGAGGCGAGGAGGAGAGGAGATGAGAGGAGGAGGAGGAGGAGGAGGAAGAGGGAAGAAAGGGGACAAATGGGTTGGGGACTGGTTACCCGATAGCCATATATTACGAGATGTTGCAGCGGTGGAGAAGCATCTCGTGAAAGAAAGAAGGAAGCGAGAGAGAGATGCGGGGAGAAGGGATGAATCCACTCGGCGTGTATAACGGTGAGTATACGCGAGGCGTGTGCGGATTCCCTCTCGGGAGATCTTGTCCATTCACGCCGAGAACGAGAACTCGCGAGAGAGAAGGAGAGAGAGAGAGAGAGAGAAATCTCTTCGCAAGGTGTGAACGAAACAGGCGCGAGAATCGAGATAATAATCCAACCTTCTCGAGATCTTAACCAACCTCGAAAAAATATATACACTCCGAAAGAAAAAAAGAATAAATAAAAGAAAAATTCACTCAAACTTTCCGAGGATATATATTCCGCGATACCGCTATTCAAAACGATTTAAGCACTTTTTTCTGCATCCCTTCTCTCTCCTAGAATATAAATGTACGATTTAATAAGGAAGAATATTTTTTTTTTTACGTGTCATAAACCTCTTGTATATCTTTCGTGTAAAACATGTTCTCTTCCTCGATTCCCCATCGGTTTCTTCCTCTCCTTCCAAAATCTTGAGACGATCGAGGTCTCGGAAATCATCAATTACCAGCAATTACGATTTTAATAATCGAGCCGGTTCGGAGAGACGAATTAAATTATAAAGTTTAATACTATTGGAGTTTCTCATCAGAAAATTTATAAGAGAGAGAGAGGAGAGTCTTTTTCGCGGCGTCCTCTCTACCGAAGAGCCCGATCCGTGGGAATCGATTGGATTTTAACTGTCGATTAAGAGTGCTCGGAGCTGCCTCATCTCCCTGATTGCACAATATTTGTATTTGTGTACGCGCGCACACTCTCAGAAAAACGCGAACGCTCCGCTGAAAGTCAATCGAGCGAGAACGCACTCGCGAGTCGACCGAAATATGTTTTTCAACAAAATATAAAAAATAATGCGAGTAAAAAATGAAGCTCCTGCAAGAATTTCCTCGGAGAGAATAGAGTCTCGACTCGGAGTTCGTCCTTCGAACGGAAACATTAAACTCGCTCATCTCAATCTTCCTCAATCATTTTCCCTTCCTTCACCTTTTACTATTCTCTGCGTACTTTCTCGCATCTCTTGCCAGATCGTAAGCTGGAGTGTTATTTCTAATGAATGGAGCTGCTGCACCCGGAGTAACGCAGGCTCGCTCATCTCGGGAAAGATACACCACGGAGCTTTCAGGAAGCAACGAAACAGAATTCAGAATGAACCGCACGTCACGTTTCAAATTTTCCGTCCATGCGAACGAGATATTATATTTATCCCGGCGTTGCGAGTAACACGGCAGCGAGGATCTAATAATCATTATACCTGACTCCTGGTTACCGGAGATAACGAGAAACGAGCCTGGCGATCCTTTGTAATTTTCGTTACAGCGGAAACGAGAATTTTAGAAAAATTGAAATAGAAAAATCAAACATTTCGCAGGACATTCTGTGGGATTTTAAAATAATTCTAATAGTGTTAATTATTTTATTTTTATTAATTTTTTTTGTGCCATAATAATAAAATTGCGAATTTTTCGTATTTGTTGGCGATAAGTGAATGGATTGGCCAATTTTCCAATTCAGTCGAGATCTTGTAGCTCATCTTTCTACCCAGGTAGCGGGAATGAAGGAGAGAGAAAAATTATCCTCCGAGCGTATATAAGAGAGGAAGCTCGACCCTTTCGTGTACCCGCGCTCGATCTCGTTGACCTCAACGAGGCTAATGTACCGTGTGATTATTGTTATCGATAGACAAATCGATCTTGCTTATTATACACGAGAGGCGCGAGATAAATTTATGTTTCGCTTCCAACCTTCTCTTATCCCGTACTTTTTTTTACCTTATTGAGGTAATTTTACACACAAGTGAATCAAAAAAGTCTTTGCGTGCGTTCTTATTACGAATAAAAACAAAAAAAGTTACACGCGTACTATTCCTTTCTTTGTAAAGTTAAGTAATTTATTTAGTGCGATCTTTGTTGTTTTGAAATGACTTTTAGATTTCTTGTGGAATATTCTCTAGAATTGGTACTGATATAAATTGATATTGAATTAAAAAATTTGTTCTTTCTTCAATTTACGAAAAATTTTTAATAATTTTGTTTAACAAAACGTCTTAAAAATCTCTGTATATTTATTTTTAATGGGAAAAATAGGCCGAAGGTCGGGATGTTTAACGAAGTAAAAACAGTCAAGTTTATTTTCAACGCTAAACATACTCAGATCGCAACTTTTCCTTTTTCTCGGCGTTATTCATTTGACTAATCGCTTGAAAACTTGAGCCAGAGAACCGGTAGTCACGAGTCTTTAATGGTGTGCGTAAAAGTCTCAGCGTTGCAACTTCTTTAAAAAAAAGATTTGAAAAAATGTTTAAAAAGTTTTTTTGTCCTCACTACTGAACGTCTATTTTCCGTGTGTATGTTTTTTGGCTCGCGTGTGCGTGCACAAGACCGGTAATCATCGTTCTCTCTTCTCTCGGATCACAAGAAATTTAATGTCAGAAAAAGGAAGATCCACGGTTAGTGATGGCTTGAAAATTAATTATTGCCGTCTCCAGTCTCGAAGATGGTTATCGAGTCATGTTTCTTTTACTCTCTTTCTCCAAACTATTTCGTTCATATTTCTTTCCATATTGCTGTACTTAAGCAAAATGTGTATATTTTGACTTCAGCATTAGTTTTTCACAAAGTTGAAGTAGAAGTTTCAGGCTTTGACTCTCATTGATAAAAAAGAAAAGAAAAACTTTCTTAATTTTATAAATTATCCATTTTTCATGAACACATATTTTCTTCTCTTCACAATTTATCTTTTCATTCCGGAGTTTGAGTCATGAAGAAGAGTCGCCGCCAATATTCTCTCGCATTAATCTTCCAGTAATTAATTAACAATTTTTTTTCTTCATTACTTTTGAAAGGTCCCATTTTAATTTATCAATTCTCACGCGCTCGAATCCATTTTGCTTCTGACCTGGATATTCATACGTTGGCTTTTGTTTGAATTAAGCGATGACGGAGTGAGTTGCCAGGCCTCGGGGTAATTCAGAGAAATCATTTGAACTCTCGTTGCAGCCTCTCGCGTGCGCTTCATTGTATCTATATTTATCCACAACCGTACGTCGTTAATGACTGGCATCAAAGAACTTTTCCCTTGCGTACGATATGTATACTTATATGAATATAAATATTGTTACGAGCGTCACGGTTCCTCTTACCTGCGCACGCAAATGATTTATTACTGGATTATGTGATGTGATTATTACGCGCAGCGTCATATTGATTAATTAACATTACGCGCTCTCAAATCTAACGAAACCCCAAGGAGAAAATATTCATAAAACAATCTTTCATCTTTCTGGATTTTTTAATAATTTTAGAAATATTTTATTTTAATCAAATATTTATCGAAAATTTTTTTTTGAAAAATTGGAAAAGGTGAAAAATGTTTTTTTCTTTTATAGTTTTTTTTTTCAATTTTTTGTGGAAAATAGTTGAGGGACTGTAGCAATTTCGCTTGTTAGAGGCTCGTAGAATTTTTATTAATAAAAGATGTATCTGTACAAGGCGATTGGACGGGAATCTTGCACTCGTCGCTCAAAGATCAGTCACCCGCCAAGGCCGCGGGTTACGAGACTCGAGTATTGCGTAAACGCGAAAGAAAACCTGTCGGACATTCGTCTCTTCGACACAAGATCGATTATAACTAATTATGCGTTGAAAAAAAAGACATACCTTTTGAATGGGATCAATGAGACTTTTTTCTCTCTAAGAATCCAAGAAATTAGGTTTCTCAAAATTTTGATGACTCTCGGTATAAAAAAAATTGAAGAATTTCGATTTTTCAATGAAAATCTTAAAAAATAAGCAGAGCTTGACTTTTCAATGAGTTGATGCTTCGGAGATTTTTGTGAATGGAGAAGCAACACGGGTGAGCGTAAACTTTACTGAATCGGAAGAGCGGAAGGGCACAATGAATGAGAAAAAAAGGCGCGTAGGCAATTTCCCGTAGCGGGAATTCTTTTCGCATTCTCAAGGGGGTTTATGATTTTTCAAGAATATATGAACCGGATGTAGAGAAAAGAGAAAAGTGAAGGAAAGGGGATGTGAGGAAAAAAAAGAGAGACAGACGCTTACGCACAATTTCCTCGGCAATCAACGCAGCCGGAAACCGGGACCAATCCCGTTGCCAGAGACAGTTTCACTTATTTCGTAACCTTGATTGGTCATAGCGAATTGTGTGCACCAGCTACAGGGGTGTGACTTTTTGAACCCTTCACGGAACGGTGAATACATTTCGGCAACGATGCGCGACGAGAAGGAAGGCCTCGAGAGAGACCCTCTTCACCATCCCCTCCCCTTTATCATTCCTTAAACACACCCCGAGGGCAACATTCGACCTCGTTAATTTCATTAGACCATTCGATTTTGTCGTCCCTCACCGTATTCTCTCTCGTAACCTTTCACTCTTTACGCAAAGATGGTGGATCCGAAATTTCATTTAAAAATGGTCTCTCATTCGATTTGACTAGAAAATGGAAAAAAAATTTTTAGGAATTTTTTAATTGGATTTTGATTCTCTCATGAAATGATAAAGATGATGAAAATGTTTCGATTTTTCTAAACACAAAATGAAATAATCAAAAAAGTTAGAGAATGTTTTTCCTTGTTTTTGAGGGCTGGACATCGATCTAAAAAATTCTAAGGTTGTTTATTTTTTAGCTCAAGCGGCTCGTGATTAAACGAAAGATTGATTAAAGTCCTTCCGTAATCCGTGGTTTTCAAGTATAATTATGCGTCGTGTCTCCAAGTACTCTCATCAGACGGTAAAGAAAAAAAACACGAAAAAATAAAAGAGCCAGTCGTAATCATCGATGTGCCTGTGATACCGGAAATGCAACGAGTTTCTTGGAGTTTACGACATTTTATTACATCGAAGCTTCATTATATATAGAGTATATCTTATGCCTGGAGATATAGCAGAAGTACATTTCGTCATAAATTTTCATTCATTTTCTGCACCGCTGACTTTATTTGTCTTTTCTCTCCCGATTTTTTTTACCACCTCGAACAAATCTTAAATTTTCAAGAATAATTGCGAACTTATCACCAAGTTGGTACATAATTGCTCCTTCGGATGAAAATTATTCTCTCGAACGTGAAACCGGACGTTGCGAGAGTGATAAAAACTGGAGCGGGAGTGCCAAGCGAACGAGCAAGAAAGGAGACAAAAAGTACGTTCAATGGATACCTTTCTTTCTAGGACTAACAACGATTTGTAGAAATTCCAGACAAGAAGATAATAAACGACAAAATAATTAATAAAACATTAAGAGCAATTTTCAAATTTTCCAAACCGTAAATTAAAATAATACATAATTCTTTCTCAATTTTTCATAAACCTTCGGAAGAAAATGCAATAAAAGAATCTCTAAAATTTTTTTATCAACATCCAGAAGAAGAAAGACGGATCTAGCAAGTGAGAAAAAAATTTACGAATGGTCGATGCAGTCAACCCTCGAGAAATGACGTTGTCGAATTCTCTCGAGTACAATAGTCCGAGAGTATAAATGCTACAGAATTACTTGTACAGTGACACGCGTATGTTCGTATTTATTAAATAAACTCGCAGTTACGTAAGTGCGGACAGGGGTGTCGGCATTGTGAGTCAAGGTGCGAATAAAAAATAAGAGAGGAACAAAATAAAATGAAAAAAAAGAGGAAGAAGGAAAAAGGTGGAATGGGAGTGTGCATGGATGGCCCGAGGCGTATCGGATTTCGAGCGCATTGTTATTGTAATTTTGCTGGCGGGTAGCAGTTTTCGGGGCGTCACTCACCGCAGGGGTATTTTACGTACAGATGGCTGTTTGTTCGTATGTCACTGAGGGTTATTATATGCCTCGTTACGTCTACCTACTCTCACAACTTCTTTCCACTCTTGGATACTTTTCTACATCTCCAGGACGAAATACACATGAGCCCAGGCTCGCTCCCTTGGACATTAACGACGGCTTATTTCGAACTTGTCATTTTTTATGTATCAATTTTATCAATCTTATTTCCATCCTTATTTTATATCATTTGTCATCAACGTTTTTTGTGGTAAAATTTTACGTAATTTCAATTGTGACTTGAATTCGAAAATACGAAGTTTAGTGAAAAATATGTGAATGGAAGAAGGAAGAAACTCGTCGAATATGAGAAAGGGTGGTAGCTGCGAAATGCAATAGGCGTTGAGGTTCTCCTCCCTGTCGACGTTGTCAGATAATAACTAGGTAATCGAGCACCCGTCGAGATCAAATCATTGAAAGCCATCGGGAGAAAATTCAATTTTCGAAATCACGTTAAAAGTAATTAGTATAAAATTATATATTTAAATGACAATTTATTTCTAACGATTTATTAATGAATTTCTCACTCACATTTTTTTCTACTCTCGTTAATATTTTGCTAAATTTTAGTGCGAAGTTTTGTGATTTTTTGACGTATTCGAAAAGTTTGCTTCGAAGAACATTTTTCGATTTTTCGTCTCAAGGTAGGAACAGAACGAAAGGACAACAAAGAAATGGGTTTCGAGTTTCACGAGTTAGACATGTGGCCTAATAAGCGGGTAATCTGGCACCGAATGCGGTGAACTTTTCGACACCCTTGAACGCACGTAGAGGCGAGCAGAGTGAAAAAAAGATGTCCCCGACGACCCCAGTCGAATTTCCCCATTTTCGTCGCACGCTCTCATCTCTCCAGTATTATAATCTTCTCGAATCCATCGAGTAACTTTACACCCAATGTTATTTTCCACTGATACAACGGTAAGAGACTTTCTCCCCGATACACATTATTATCACCGTATCATTACTCTTTTATTATAGTACGCGACAAATAATTCTCAAATTTATTTCCACCTCAATCGCATCCCCCAAAATATTTCTGATAAACTGTACTTTTTGCGACTGAACAAAAAATGCGACATCATTTTTTTAACGCGAGTAAACGATCACCAGTTCGTCGTTGAACATTTTCTCGTATGTTCATTTATCTGGAGACATGTGAAGGATAAAGATATTCCGATATGCTTCAGGGATTTTTTTTCGAAGCTCATAAATCGTTCTTTATAGGGGAACCTGTCTCGAGATAGAGCGAAGCTCGTGTACATTTTAGTACATCCTTTTATAAGGGAGTCGGAAGAATATGAAGACGAGACGCGCGACATCCACGCGTGTGTCGTCATTATTGTATCGGCTTGAAATCGCGTGCCAAGAATCTTGCAAATTCCGACATCTCATTTCTTTCCCAATGCAAGAAAATACAACGAATGAAATGTATCAGATGTAAAATTTATCAAATAAAAAAGAATGAACGCTCGATTCTTCAAATTGATAAATTTCAATTCCGTTTTTTTAGATATGACCATCGAGAAGTATTTGTGTTAAAAAAAGAAGTTGGATAATTTTCAGGTTTTTTATACAGTGGAAAAAAAACTGAGCGTAATGCGAGGAAAATAAATATAACGATTGCGAGAAAGCGACTGAGCGCTTGCCTAGATTATGCCTGATTGGAGATCTTGTTAGATCGGCAAACATAAATCCCTCTCGATCATCTATATATCGATCCAAATATATTCAATGATTTTTTTTACTTTTTATATTCTCTTTATATCGATCCTTTTTTATAAAACGACATCCTGCATGCGCATTTCGCAATTAAATTAGATGCGAGTTTATCGCATTTTAATGAACACTCTACTTTTTAAGAACATCAAAGAAAAAAAATAAGCATCGAAAAATATTATGTTATTTTGGTATTTTTATATCAATCTCGTTTATCGTACTCACTTTTCAGTAATGGCAAGTCGTTCATGAAGCCTCCATCGTCGACATTTGTGTTCTGTAATCGAGAAACAGAAAAAAACTAATTCAATTCAATTTCTTGTTCAATTAAAATAATTTTAATGTTTATTAAAAATTGTTTCTATTTTATAATTTGTTAAAATAGAGGAAAAAAAATATTTTTTGATTACGTACATCGTCGCTCACCTGGGGGTCGTCAACGAGGCTTGTGTGTAGCACGAGATCGGTTTGATCGAGGCCCGGTGGCGGTAAAAGCGCATCGGGACGCCTTACCGCCCCGTACTCGATGCCACCTCTGCCACCACCTCCACCCCCGCCGCCTGTGCCTCCACGACTTCCGTCATAAGGAAAGGATGCGTGCATGTTCGTCTGAAAATAATTTTTTCAAATCATTAGTAAATCAATATTTATTTCTATTTTCATTAAAATCTCGATATATAAAAGGAAGTAAGGATTAAACGACATGTTGCGTCAATTTTTCTCATACTATCATTAAATTGGAATTGACGCAATATTGAGAAATGAAATTTTTCTTTACTCATACGATTAGTAAATTGAGAGGAAATCTACTTTTAAGTGTTTTCCGATTTTTCATCTAAAATTACATAATTTTAATAAAAATTGTTCATTAACATTCCGTTCGTCGATTCAACCGAGTGTAAACGGATCACGTACACGTGAGTCGACGTTTTCGAAAAAGGAACGAAAATATTCCCGTAGCATAATCTCAGTTGAAAAAAAATACATATCCGATAAAAGATCATGTCAGCGATGACCTGACGAGTTTCATAAGCGAGTTCCGAAGAGTTGACCGGAGCTCTCGGGCAACAAAAAGAATGATGAAAATCAAGAGCTTTGGGTGGGAGCCCAAGGAGCGTGTTGGCTCCGCGTCACGTACGTTGGCACACAATTTAATCAAGACAAACGAAGGTCTCGTTTCGTCGACACCAAACAAGATCAAATCAGAATTTAAAAAGTGTACAATATAAAAACGAAATAAAAATTGTAAATCATTGACAAATAAAAAAATCGGTAAATCCATATTCATTTGATTCGTGATTAATTTTCTGACAAATCGCCAATAAATTAACTTCGATTGTTTCGAATTATAGTGCTATTAGTTTCCTTTTGATACGGTCAAGATTTGCCCAGCGTATCAGTCGCTTCTCCGTTCAACGAAACGGTGATGGTGCACATTCGGAGTTCTCTCGGTGTCGTGATCCGCGAGCGAGGTTATGATTCATGTGTCAGGTGCATGACGAATCGCACGAGAATTTCTCCTCGCGATTCCCTCAGTAAATTTCATAAATATTCTATGCCGTTGAGGATATTCCATTCGAAGCTTTGGAAAAGTTTGTATTTTGTTGTGTGCGGATGTGATATGAATAGAGGAGGTAAGATGAGACCGAGTTATCCTCGCGATTAGCGGTACGCTCGTGAAGAAGTGTCGGGGTCAATTTTGAAACAGGACTTTGATGAAACAGTCACGTGCACCAACTCGTGTTTTGAAAAACAACGTGAAAACAAGGAAGAATGGACAAATGACGTTAAAACGAGATATGCGATTCGTATCCACTAAATCAGCACACTTGTGCATAAAAATTATCAAATTTTAAATGCATCAGGAAAATGCTATAAATCTCGTAAAATAATAATTTCATTTATCCAATATAGATTTACCGACTTCAGACTCAATGAATAAATTATAAAAATTAAAAAAATATTTTGAAGTCTTGTAATTTTTGCAAATACTAAATCCAAAACTCTATTTAACATCCAAAGAATTTTCTCGTAACGGGATGTACCAAGTAAAAGCGTGTCCATCGTAAAATGTTATCTTATAAGGTTTTATTAATTGGATTAATTATTTATCCAAATTAAATTTGCCGATTTCAGGGGCAATAAATAAATGTAAAGAATTCCAAATAACTGTTTCAAAGTATTGACATTTCAGCAAATGTCAAATCCAAAACTCTATTCAGCGAATAAGGAATTTTCTCGTAACGGGACATATAGTTTTCTAGTTTAATGTGAGCATGTGCGTGTATCGATAAGTCGTAGAATCGAGCGAGATCGTTCTTCGTCTTCATACGGAAACTTGACCTATCCCGGATTACGTGTGCCGGGAGTGAAATATCCAATTGATTTTTTTCTCCATTTCGCACTTCTCTGCGAAAGATGTTTCGTCAATTACATATCGCGCATTCTTCTCTTCTAATTAAGGGAAAAAAATAAGATTTTGCAACGAGGGATTGAGATTTGAAATTTTTATTCCAGCTGCGAAATCATTCTGAGATCCGAATTACAACGATGAGGGAGATTTACGAGAATTATACCAGACAAGATCGAGAGTCGAAATAATGATAATGTAGAATCGGCACGATAATCGTCCCGAATCGTTGTTTCTTTTTTTTTTGATCGAAAAGAATATCGTCATCGTTTTCATCGTAGAAGTCGGCGAAGCCTCGCTTTGATGTTTCTCACCTGTCAAAAGGTACTTTGCCCAATTCGCAATTATACGCATACATTCTCCGCATACGTAGACGCGTTTTCGTGTACAGATCGGAGTGTGCGTGTAAAAAGTGATGAAGAAAGGACCCAATTCCCACGTGTGGCCCACGGCGATCACGATGACTCGGATGGATAGCGGCGAGACACGTAAAAGAATTGTACAGCAGTGAAAACCGCGCGTACGTGACGAGCTTCTGTCTTTTCTTCTCATCTCTTCATTTTTTCACTTTTTCCTCGACATATTCATTTTTTTACAAAGTTTCAAGCTTTCGAGTGTAAATGCTTGCTGGAGAAAAGATTTTTAAAAGCAAAAACAAATCTTTTGATTCCGTATCGAAGAAAAAAAATCTCCACAATTTTTTAATTTTTTTAAAATAAATAATTTTTTCTTTTATAAAATTCCGAGCCTACGAGTGAAAGAGCATATTCAGGAACAAATTTTCAGAAGCGGAAACAATTAGGAACATTTCGTTTTAAAATCCAAGTAAATGATCTAAAACACTTTATAAATTTTTTCAGACAAGAGCTCCGTAAACTGAATTGCACGTCGTATCGCATATTACAGGTAAAAATACATACGACGTTTTAGATATAGGATTGCAAAGTGAGTCTTAAGAAAGTATTCTAAGAATCGTGTGGCGTTGGACAGGACTCACGCTCGCGGAATCTTAATCGCATCCGAGAGCACGAAATGCGTGCGCTCTTTTTTTATTTTCTCTCTCTCTCCTTTCGTCTTTAAGATCGAGGGGAAAACCCCTCGCGATTGTTGGTCAACGAGAGCGTAGATTCGGGCGTGATTCTCTCTATATGCGCTTTATCGTATCAAGGAGATATTCTCGTCTGACAAACTCCACCGACCCCGTTTAACGAGCTTTTGTCATGCGGTCGCCTTACGACCGAAGCCGCAGAGTTACGTGACGCCGAAGGATATTTTATTCTTCGTACGCATTTATTTTATTGTATCCTTGCAATTTTTTTAGTTCAAATATTTTTCTTGTATTTTTTTAATAAGCACATCTATACTCGTACAGTCGTTAATATTTAATATTAATAATTAATCATTGTTGATTGATGCTAATTTCAATCTCAATTTCATAAAAATTTGAGCTCGAGTTTCACTAATCTAGTTTCATCTACGTGATGATTTCGATATTTTCTCCTTGACATATCCTGATTCATATCAGTGACAAGTTATTGCCCATCTCTTTCTTTTTCCCCCGTAGGGGAACATTTAGAACGACATTCGTTACGATATTAGACACGACTGTACAAAATAATCGCGTTTAATTCTTGAATGCATCAAAGGAATTTTTCCTGTAATCTTCCATACATATAGACATAAATGTACGTATAGTTTTATTCGTAAAAACGTGAACGTATAAGTACGTAAATTATTTGTATGTACATAAAATTGATGGAATTACTAGAAAATGGCAATCGAGAAAACATTAGCCAGTTATTTTAATTGTTCGACATTCGGTGCGTTTTTTTAAACATTTTTCATATTATCCGAGATCGGAACAAACGGGATCGATCCGTGATAAAGCCGAGCGTAAAAAAAAGAAACAGAAGAAAAATTCTAGACTAACGAGATTGCACGTAACTCGATCATTGGTAAAATACTAGCTGGTTTTTAAACCTCTCCGCAGTTCCAATACGTAAAACTCTCGGTCTTGTTTCTTTTTTATCAATTCGAGAAAAAGGAAGAAATTAAAGTGGAAGGACAAAAAAAACGAAAGAGAATCGAGTTAAATGCTGATTAGCGGAATTCGAGTTTCTTCATTCATTTACATTATTTATTTATACGTTTTTAATATTAACCGTGCGAGTTGCAGAGAATTCCCAGAACGAAACTTTCACGCGAGATAATAAAAGGAGGAAAAAAAGAAAGAAATGCGAAGAGGAGAAAAAGAAGAATAAAAAAGGTGGCGTTAATTAAAGCGGACTGGTCGATGTGTGCTCGATATGTGTGCTTATGTACAAAAAAATATACGATCGGTATTGGAGTTTGGCATTTCTTCGGTGTCTCCACCCTAGAAACGCTTCGCGGAGATAAATGCGGTGAAACACTCGAGCGCTCGCGAGTATGACGAGTAATGGTTATAAATTGATGTAACCGCGAAACTAGTAACTCTGCTGACTTCTAAAAGACTCGGCTCGAAAGAACGAGAGAGTTCCACGTGCAAAATGGCCTAATGAGATGAAATGTGATCGCCTTTCTCTCGTTAAACGTGCATTATATATGTAATATCTCTCACTAGCCGGTCGCAAAAAATAATCTACTCCGCGTCCATTCTTTCATCCATTATTTCGTGTTTGTCCACAAAGCAAATTTTTTATTTTTATTGTTTATTTTACGTTGCTGTATGAATTTTTTTTCTCGTTTATCAAAAAATGAGCAATCTTCCCAGTAGTGTTTGATTATCATTGTGAAAATAATTAAAGGCGCGCGTTCGCGGTGAATGATCGGAATTATTGAGAGAGAACCTGAGTCGATCAAGATAACGGGCACAATTAATCCAGGAACGATCGATCGAGACCCCCCGACAAAAATGCCGGGAGAGAAATTCGAATCGATGTATTAAAAAAATGCCTCGGTATTTTATTTATCGATCGTTATTGAAGATATGAAACTGTTTTTTGCCCGAATTTCGATCATTCAAAGAAGCAGTTAAACATGATTAATAATAATTTGACTGAGAGATATTTCTCAAAATTTATCCTTTACTCGTGAAAACATAAAACTTTAATCGATCGATTTTCATGCAGATTTTGTTTAATGTTTAATCTTGATTTATAGATGAAGTTTTTATGTCGTTAATCTTCTCTTAGGTTTAGCTGGAAGAAGCTGAGGCATAAATCAGGAATTAGATATTTTATTAATTCGCCAATTTTTCGTCGTTGATGCAAAAAAAATATTAAGTACCGTAACTGTACTTTTTCCGAATGAAGTCAACGGATCTGCTAATTAAATTAGTATCGCTTAAGCGCTAATATATCTCTGTGATAAATTACCTGAAATTTCATTGGAAATTCATGAGAAAATGAATACCCGATTTACAGAATCGCAGCGGGGTGTATGGAGGTATTGAAAGTTTATTTTTGAAAAATGTGATCCTCGATAAAATTGATTTAAACTGTTCCGTAATTATTAAAATGTGAAAAAAATCTTTTTTTCTTGAAAATTCTCAAACTTCCAAATATATATTTTTGGTACTATCCTGGTAGAAAAATTCTCCTAACGGTTTCGTGGTTCTTTTCGAGATGTACACAGGATTTACAACCCTTTAACACCAGAGTATTGTATAAATAAATCTTTACAATCGTTTCGAACACAATGAGGATAAGATTTTCCGGACTCGTGCATCTCGGGGATTTTCAACTCCGTCTGCGCGAGATCGTCGAGAGTCTTTTCACTACGATTCAAGAGTACAATAAATTCAGAATCATTTCGAATACTCGTGGAAAAGAGAGAAAACGGGAGATCGAGAGAGGGAGAGAGGAAAAAAGAATTCGAAAATAGAGGAAGGCTGAAAACACGTGACTATATAGAGAGAGATGTGATTTTGTGGCAACTCTCGCATCCCCCTCTTCCCATTTGCCAGGATAAAGCTATTGGGGTCGGTCGCGAACCACTCGGCTGATTATTGGCATTGTGGTCTCGAAAACTCGACAGTCCATCTACCAAACTGTCCCTTTTACATCGTCTCTTTTACCGCGTTTTCAATTCATACATACAGGGCGCCCCAGAATTTGATGTCAAAACTGAGATAATTATATTCTCAATGAAATTTCATTTTGGAAATTAAAACGAAACAAATTTTCAATGAAACTTTTCCTGTGTTTATTTATATATTTCTAGTTAGTATATGATCAATTGTGATCTGATGAAAAAATGTACAACATGAAGTGAAAAGATCTTAACAGAAGCATTCACAATAAATGAAGAAATAAAAATAGAAATTGAAAGATTAACGTGACTCGCGAGCACTGAGATTGAAAAAAAAGGGTTTTTTAGTCTACGAGTCCTCGAATGCTCGGAGGGCCATTGCAATTCTTGGAATATTTCGCGTCAAAGCAAACGTCCCTGGCATTCACCTTAAAGGGAGAATGTCGAGGCCCACTCGTCCCATCGAGCTTCCCTTGTTCCCTCCTTTTCGTTCAACTTAATAAGCAAATTACTGTGGAACGGAAACAAGGAGATGCGAAGGGATGGACGTAAAACATCTCGTGCCTTCGATTCTTCAAGCAAATGTTATATCTCAATCGTGAAACGCAAGAAAAATCAAAATGAATGAAAAATATATTTTTTGAAATAGATTAAAGTTTTAGTTATTTTTTAGCTCTATTTTTTTCTTTATTTTTTGACTCTTATTTTTTTCTTTTGGAGATTAAACATAATAAAACTAGTGTAGTATACATACGTAATAGTAAATTTAGTATACGTACTAAATATTACTTTAAAATTGCTAATAACAGAAGAATAAATATTTCTTAAAGTTGTATTACGAAGTAAAATTAAATGTCCATTCACTTTGAGGTATTTTTTTACTAAAAATAAATTATTCCAGATCCTTTTTTCGCATTAAGAATAACCCATGGAAGTATGTGGGGATTTTGGATGGTAAATCGGTAAGTAGAAGCAAAAGTGGAGAATCTACGTGTAGACGCGGTGCTTGTGGCACGTTGCGTGGTAAGAAGACTGCACATAACTGTTCCCTCGAAACTCTCCCCTTTTCTCTCCCGCACACGTGCACGTGCTCTCCATATCTGCGTCAAAATATCTATATAAACCTTCACGTAGATTTATCCGTGTACACGTATAGAGGACGCAAATTGCATCTATGTATGCGAGAACTATCGTGAACTATTCACAAGATTGCGATGCTCGAGAGTTGGTAGGATGAAAGATACAGAACAATGATGTAGGGTATTTTTGGTCATATACATATACATGATTTGTGTACATGTATACAGGGACGAGAGAATGGAGAGAACGAGGGTGCAAAGTTTGCTCGAAGCTCAGCCAAGACGGGATCGCATATCGAACCGCTCCATCGCTATCATCCCTCTCGCGAGCCAGTTCAGCCTTTTAGATCAGATTCTTTAATATTTTCATACTCTACGAACATTTGTGCATAATTTAAAAAATTACAAATTTTCCAAAAAAAATCGTACAATTAAATTTTACGCGATTTTTAAGTCGTCCAGTTGGTAACAAATTCCCGATAAAAAAAAGAATGCAACAAAAGAATTCAAATGGTTCGAAATCCTTGATAAATAGTCTCGAATTTCCGCACGTCATATTACACTTTTAATCCCAACGGAGACAAATTCTGTGGCCGGTTTTTCAACGAAAAACGAGAACTTCTCGTTCAATTAGAGGTTTTTTATCTTTTCGTGGTCTTGCACGAGACCACCGCAAAACCCACGAGAATACGGCGGGAGTTTTCTGAACGCTCGAAACCACGGATTACGCTTCTCATTATTAAAAGCTCATGATGCGGTATCCATGCACCGTAATTTTTCGTCAATTTGAGGAGAAGCAACCGAAAGAGAGTTTCGCGAAAATAAAAAAAATCGTGAGCTAAAATAAGAAGAGGTAGAGAATAAAGATTTTTTCTCACGTAGACTAATATATTTCCTCCCGATCGTTTCTTCACTGAATTTTTTTCATCGTTCAAGACCTCCCGGAGCTTAATACACGCGGACGTGTTTACTTTGTACGGAAAACGGTACAGTTATTGGCATTTTACGACACTAACGATAAGTACGGTGATTCCCGTCTCATATAACTTTCCAAATAACATATTGCACGTTAAGAAAAATTTATACAGCCGCTCTTCTGAATTATTCGTGATTTCCTCTAAAAAAATCTCCGCCTTATTCCCGCGACCGAGAAAAAATGCTGAGAAAAATTATGAAAATTAATCGAAACGATTAAAAATTCGAGAAAAAAAAGATAAACGGCCAAATTAATTAACACGATTGCACGAAAGAATTACCGTATCGATAAAAAACAAATTTATAATTCACGATGAAAGAATTTTGTCGCAGCTCTTTTGAATATTAAATTAATTTCTCAAATTATCCAATTAACTCCGCCGCGGTCTTTCATTTCTCTTTTTGGAGGATTAACTTATTTTTTTTTCCTCGCGAGGTTCAGGGCTGACTTTCGTCGTGATTCATAACGAGAACGATACGAATTGAGAAACGAGAGTGTTATTACGAACGTGTGTAATTACCGGATATACCCGGAGACTCGAACTTCACGAATAACTCTCGTCGATGTCTCGTCTGTCACACGAGGCAAACGTGAAAGAATTCAATATACTGAAGAGCTTACGTCCGGTAAACCGCGACGTTTTTTTACCATTTTCCTCTCTTCACGTCCCATTTCAAGTTTGCGCATTTGAGAAGGAAATTCGTGAAATATCTTCATGTAATTTCCTTTTCACGTGGATAAAATTTAAACTCATTTATTTATATACGTATTTATATGTGTATATGTATATTCTCATTTAGTCGGGGTAAGATTATAGCACACATTCGAGGAAGGAAAGAAAAAGTGCAAGAGGCGGATACCACACGAGGTTTAACGGTACACGAATTCCCGAGCAAGACTTCCATGCGATTCTTCTTCTTCTTCTCATCCTCTTTCTCATTTTTCTTCGTATCGTGTTCCGAGCCAGTGATGAATTTTGCTCGATCACTGTGTTACCAATTTGTAAAAAAAGTCTCGACTTTCTTTTCATCAAAATGTAACATTTAAAATAAAAAAATCTCACAAAAATGTATAAATAAGGGTGAAATACGAAATTCATTAAATCTCTTTTGTCTATGCTTTATTGAACCAAAAAACATCTTGAATTAAATCGAAATGGATGTTTAATTTGATTGAATTTCATTGCAATTTTTTTAATCTTCAAAAATACTTTCAATGCAAAATAATCTTAAAAAAATTTCTTCATTAAAAAATGCGATATTTTTCTCTCACAGTAAAAATAATTTTAATAATATTCATTATTTGAGATTAGAGTGTAAAAAATGCTGAAAAATGGAAAAATATTCATTCCTTTTTGTTACTAACTGTAAAATGCTAAGCAGGAAAATGGATTCAGATATAATTTGTAGTATATTTATTATTAGACTGACCACGTGGATTGATTCGGCATCTCTCCTGAGATCGCCGCTCCTCTGTCCGGCGGTAACGGCGGCGCTGAGGTGATTGTAATGATGCTGGTGCAAGGTGTCGAGGGTCTGGGTGTAAGGATTGCCTACGAGATAATCGAGATGCTGAGGCTGTCCGAGACCGTGCTGGGGACTCGCGGGTGCATGATGATGAGTCGGGAAGGGAGGTGGGAAGTAAGGAGGCTGAAAGTCCGATGCCGTGGGAAGCGACGCACCCCCGTGATGTGGCATACCACCGCCATTACCGTTACCGCGATGGCTGTGATGATGCGCACCCGAATAGGGCGACGAATTTCCACCACCCAACGACGATATGCCACCGTGACCCGTCAGACGGTCCTATTTTTTAAACAAACAAAAAACAAAAATTCACTTTTAGAACAGTTTTTAATTAAATATTCATAAAAAATAGATAAATTTTTCTCAAATTTTTATTTATTCGAAAATAATCATAATTTCTTATTTTATTTTTTTATTGCGCAAAACCGTATGACTGGAAAAAATGCATGACTCCCAGACGATGTTGCATCGATTTCTTTGGTATTCGAAGAATTTTTCGGGACTTGAAAAAAGAGGGTAAAAAGAGTTGCTATATGGATATTGATCGAACCATTTTCACTCCGAACTCCAATTTGCATCGAACGAAAAAATGAATTAACCATTCAGAAAAATGTCGAGGTTGAGTTTGCAGTGATATTTTCATGATTATTTGATAGTATAATTGGATCGTAAATTATGAATCTGATCGATCTTGGAATTAGCATGTTTTTCGTGGATTTCATTGCTGGGAAAAAATCGTTACGAGAATCCTACGGATTAGAAAACGTGTTTCGGCGCCGAGATTTTTTCCGGATCGAACATTTATTAATGTATATATAAAAATTTGAAAATGGATAGAGAAACACATAGAAATTATATTATTATTATCGTGCCATTAGAATTCTACAAGCTCTAAAGTAACGCGATACGAGAATTTTCAGTATAGCGAAACTTGTCCTCTGACGTTTTACGACTTTTGTCTGCCTGTTCTCGCATCGGGATGGAGGAAGGAAAAATTAATGTCTCTGCGGGCATCTCACATAAGCAATCTAAACAGATATCCTGTAATTATAGAATCAACGTGAGACGAGACATTCATTCTTGTTTCATAAACAATTCCCGTGCGAGAAAATTTTATTTTCTCCTATACAATTTTTATTTTTTATTATTATATTATCTTATCGAAACTCTGTTCGCAAATTTTTTTCATTGATGTATAAAAAGACGCAGATTTCTCTACTCGTTAGATTCGCAGTAAAAAAATAGAAGAGGCAAGAAATTAAAATTTGAAATTTTGCAGAATTTTCAAAAATTGCGGAAGTCAAGGAGAAAATTTTATTTCCTCCTGTACAGATTCAATTTTTTATTATTCTCTTATCACATTATCGAAATTCTTTTCTCAAAATGCAAACAGAAAATTTTTCGTCGACGAATAAAAAAGATATGCTGGATTTCTTCACTCGTTGGATTTTCAATGAAAAATCGAGCGAGGGAAAAATTAAAATTTTGCGGAATCGCGAAAAATTGCGGAAGCGAGCGGGAGAACCAACGCGAGAGGAACATGTGCGAAACGTCAAATGGATCTTGAGGATTTCGTGGCGAGGGGCCCGAGGGCATTTCTGTCGTAACGCAAATAGCCCTCGGCGAGAGAACTCTGCGAATGAGAGAGAAAGACAGTCGAGTGCACATAAGGAATCAAGGAAAGCTTCTGTGAACAAAGTGAGACTGAAATAAATGTCTAGGTGTGTCCGGATCCGGGACAGTGATAACCCAGGATCGCGGTTCTACGGATTTTATCTCCGTTTCTCTTTCTCCCTAGTTTTCAGTCTCCTTTGTACTTTGTTCATCGTTCAATAGTCTTTAAACATTAATTTTTTAAATAAAAATATCTTTTTTCACATTCAATGTTATTCATAAAGTCTCGAGTCTCTCTCTCGTTTATTCACATTCTAACAATTTTGAAAATTAATTTTTTAAATAAAAATATATTATTTGTATGATTAATGTTGAATGTAAAGTGATATCGTACTGACATTCACTTATTACAACATTTTTAATTTGAATGGTATAAAATTGTATCGAATTCGTTATTGTGATCTAGCTTGTCCGATAAATAAATCCAATATAAATAATATAACGTGAAATATCTCCGAGATTACGATGTCGTCACTCTGCTTCATTAAATACGATGAATTATAGCCGGATAGATTCTCGTTATGGTGTAATGAAAATTGTGCAAAAGGATCACGGAGTGTCTTTATCTTGGATAAATATCTATCGATGATCCTATGTAATTATCCCGTCGATCGTCAATTAGTCACGGATTTATCGGACTGATGAAAACTTATCGGAACATCTTTCCCTCTTTCTCTACCTTCCCTTCTAACTTCTTCCCTCTCAATCATTTCTTTTAATCGATAATTTCCTTCTCACACATAACATAAAAACTTATATTGTTATTTACCGTAATCCTCATCAAAAAAAATTTCTTTTTAAAAATAATTCTTCGTATTCATCTGTAAGAAATTGAATATTTTTTAAAGATTTTATTATTACCTTTGAAATAATTTTCATTGCGAATAACGTTTCTGTTTAAAAATCTTTCTTTTGAACTTCTCCGTAGCAGAGAAATGTTTTGAAAAATGGAGCACTCACAATCGCGACGCTGCTGCTAAGTATTTTTACCGTGTTACATAATTCCGTAAAAAATATGTATGGGACAAAATCATCGATCGTAATTCAAACGATTCTCAAAGTGTGCCAAGATTGCGAGTGTTGGAAAAAAAAGATTGATGGTCATCGTATACACAGCGTTGTCGGCTTTTGGGATCACATCTTCACAGACAAGTTCAATCGCCATTCATGACGTATCTCTGGAGACTTCGAACCTCGGGAATAAAAAACTCGCGCTTCTTTCGCGTTTACAAATCAAGCATAGAACATTTCTCGCCTGCACCGAGTTTCTTTTCTTTTCAAAAATTCCTCGCAGGTCGTAAATCCGTCTTTCAGCGAACTCCGTGGATTTTTTTATTCCGTATAAAACATTGATTACTTAATTTGATGAAAATTTTGTTCTTCTTGATAATTTTATTCAAGAATATATTCTTCGATAAATTACAGATTGATTTACGCCTGACTTCCTAATCGTTGAAAATATAATTTAATTTTTTGAAGTAATTTTATACTTGTTAAGTTTACAGATGGGGCATAAAGCGCTTTAATCGATCGATGTCCAACTTCCTTCGCGAGCGGTCAATTTTTTCAGGATGGAAAAAATAATTCAATAGAAGGAGAACGCGTACCGTTACTTCCGGTCAAACTTGTTTCAAAAGATTAATGCTTCTTACTGTTGGAGAGTTTCTTTCTCTCTCGTCTCGTTTAGAACTTTTAGGACCATGACTCGATGTTCGAACCATTCATTTCCAAAATAAGATCAACAGAGAATTTAACTATCTTTACTTTTTATTGATTTTTTATCAAATTTTTCATCGATTTTATCGAACAATTAAAAAACATCGAACTGTTGTAATCTCAAAGAAATAGGGAGTTGATAATTTCAAGTCAACTTTGCCTGCTGAGTCCTCGTATGTATTTCTCGCTCATGTATCGTGGAAAATTTGCGCGGAACGAATCAAAGCTGTCTGTTGCTTTCACCGAGCAGTCAGAGACGGATTGCCGAGCGACGTTCGTTGAGTCACCGACAGCTCACGGATTTGAACACTCACGTACACACCCAGCCACCGGTGAGCATGGTTTTTAACTCAAAATATTGTGACAATTATCAAAAAAATCTACGCCCAACAAATATTAGTTGTAAAAACTCGAATATTTTTCACTCCAATTCATACCTACATATAATTTTCGCTGAGAAAATAATGTTTAGTTTCGAAACATTACCACAATATTTTTTCCTGTTTTTGAGCATATATTTATTTATTTTTTACACGTTCATTCTCGATAAAATAAAAACGTAAAAAGTAAAAACATTTCGCAAGATTTTGATAAAATTGGGAAAAAGATAGGAACGATCGTTAATGATTCTTGTCCCTGGCAACATCGTTTTTTAATGACACGTGGAAGCAATTGGTGAAATAATAATCGAGTCATTAAAGAAGCTCACTAACGAGCCTCTTTCGATCCAATAAAAAAGCCATTGAGAATCATTTTACAACAAATTAATAACGAGTAATTATTCTCAAAATAAAGGGAAAAGAAAAAAAAAGTAACTACTTTTCCTCTCATCTTTACTCAATCGTGAAGGAATCATTACATTTTTTTTCATACACGCCGGATTACACGCCCGTAACGAACTTCAATTTTTCTTCCCGATCGCTCTCACAATCAGTCGAAAAAAAAACGTTTCAGAAAAATATTTCATTTATGTTTTTTTGCCTAAATAAATCTCCGGGATAACGAGACAATATTCAATTTTCGTCTTCGCTTAATTACTCGAGCAAAAAGTTGTTGATTTTTTTTTCGTCAGAGACAAATTGTCGACCCCCAGCGAAGATTTGATGCAAGATTTCTTTCTCTCTTTGTCGCTCTGCTCTCCTGTGTCTATTCGTTTTTCTCTCTTCCCAAAGAGCATAGAAAATTGAACGACGCGTTGAACAAATTTCTCGACGTTTCGCTCGGATGATTTACTGGCTACAAAACGCGCGTGCACACACAGCGAGTGATCCACGGCGTCTTATCCTCTACAAGGCGTATAAAAGCTAAAGTATTATTCGAAGGGAACCACTTATGACTTCGCTTGTATGCATTTATACGCTATAGACAGCCACGTCTCGCAGGATACATATTAGTCATTATTTATTACGTTTGATTTTGTACTCAACGAGCATGGTAATCGACCTTTCTCTTTCTCTCCTTCATTCCACTTCGTCCCTCTCTTTTCATTCCTGCTCTCTTTAACGAGCGTATTATTTTACTTGACATTGTAATTTCAACCGTTTACAGCCTCTTTTAAAAACATTTTCAATAAACGAGATAAGTTGAATTTACTTTTTGGAAAAGTATTTTCAAATGTCGAAAATTATATGTGAGAAAAAAAAATTAACCGAGAGAACGAGAGCTTAATGCATCGAGAAAGAGGTGTTAACACGTCTCAATCTCTTTCTTTATTTTTAGTGTTTCTCGGTTTGGTATAAAAGACTCTTATCGCGAAATGAGCGAGCAGCTTTCAGACATTCAATGATCCGATTGAATTTTTCTCTTCGTTACCATCGATGTGCATGTACTCGGGAGAAAATTTGAAATTTATCGAATACTCGATCCGATAAAGATCATTGATAACTAGCGAGTTAATTGAGCCGAGTGTATTTCGGATTTCTTCTGAATAAAGGTTTTTTACATTTTTTACACGAAATATTGATATTTCAACCGCAAGTGGAAAATATCGACTGATATTTTCGTTTCGCTTCGGGGCAAACGAGATAATTAATATATAAATTCTATGATAAATGACAAAAGCGGATAGAGAATTTTTGTGCGGTCGCGTATCAATCTTTAAAAATGAAAACCATGTGTGTACAGAAACGTGAAAGCGAGTCGAGTCATCGACTCGCTTCGCTTAATGACCGTAATCACATTTAACTGTAAATATTCGAATCCGTGCTCCTTCGCCACTTCTCTCACGTAAGAATATATAACTCTCACTCGTCAAATTAGGATAGTAACCGATGGCTTCACGAAAATAAAAAATCAGGAGTCGTGAGAATTTATGAAATTTCAATTCTTCACTCTCGACTCTTTAACTATTTAATTTGTTCGTTTTTCTTATTTCACTCCCGGTTAGCACCACGAAATACTTTCGAGGTATTTGAGATGACATTTAAGTTCTGTGTTGTTCTCCGAAACGCTTATTTTGGAAAAAATAATTATGCGTTATTCTCAACTAAAATGTGAGTAGCGTGTAAATTTTTTGATTCTTGGAAATTGAATTTTTTCAAAGAAAAAAGCGCAGCAAGATTTTTATCCTCCTAATTACGTAAACGTCGTGTCAATGGGACGATGATTGGAGTGTCGTTTTGCTTATTTAGAAAAATTTTCATTGAAAAATTCACCTCAACTTCGATGACAGTTGTCATGTCAACGTGGGGCGCGTAGCACAACGCCAGTTTGTCCGCTGACGGGGCATCGGTGCGGGGAGGAAACATCTCGAGGATCTCCAGTTTGTCCGAATCTCGAGGCGAATCGGCCGATTCGGCCGCCGCCCCGTAACCAATTTCACCGTTACAACCCTCCAACTTAATCCACCACTGATCAATCACTGCACAGGAGAGAACACATATTTCCCATGATTCCTCTCTTATTCCAAATCCTGATATGAATTATATCTCAAAGAGAAACAGAGAGACAGACAGAGCGAACCAAAAAAATCCCAAGGTATTTTCAAGCTCGAGGCTCAGTTTCGAAACTTTCGATCCGAAATGACAAATCGATCCGGCGATCTATCGAGACTCGACCTTCGACCCGCGACGCTCATGTTTGACTCGACGGTGACTCCTCAATCCCTCGAGATCTTGGAACAATCGTGCGAACAAAAAAAAACAACGAGACGCGCGAAAAGTGCTCGACGGCGAGTGCCCGAGTGAGGAAAGTGTACGATCGTTCGAGGGCAAAAGTGGCGAAGCTTCGCAGCCAGCGTCGAGAGGAAAAGCCGGGCAAAGGCTTATTTCAGCAAGCGGTGAGCTCGATTTGTTGTTGCGCGCGCGATCCCGCGAGCGAAGAAACGGGAGAGAGAGATTGGTAGGTTGTCCCACGAGCGACGAGTCCGGATACGCTGCTCTTGCTATGAAACGCTCTAGCTACTAACTCTCTGCCACCACCTCCGGGTGGGCTCACCACCGTACGAAACCCACGAGAGATCGACCAGAGCAAATACAAACGCTTCGGAGGGGGAAAAAGCTTATTCCCTACTCTTTTCCCCCCCACCTCCCCTCCCCCCCTGCTTGCCCCCTCTTTATATCTCTCTCTCTCTCTCTCTCGCAACTCTTCCTTCTTTCCCCTCTTTGCCCCTTACCTCCCTCCTCGTCACTCTCTTTGACGTTCCGTCACTTCATCAACACGCTCTTCGACTATTTTTCACTCTCGTTTCCTCCGCTCTCGAGAAAACGTCTCCAGTACATTTCTTCATTTCCGATTTTATCGTCTTCGTTGCATATTTTGATACGGAATCGATCTCACTCGATCGGAGTTTCGTTGCACATGTTTTTTGGTAAAAGCGAATTTTATGAAATTTCATTTTTTGGGACGAAGTTTTGCGATATTTTTGAATTTTTATGGAATTATAATTGTTAATTTTCTTTGAAATTTTTGGTACTGTGGAAATTGAAGAATGTACAGCGAATGATATTTTTGGGCAATTAGCAAATGAATCGTGATGGATGTAGATTTGTGCGCAACACGTTTGGCGCACCACGTGGATGCTAGACTCAGCGACGCGGGGGAATCCCCACCATTCGGAGGGTTCGAGTGAATCGCGGGCGAGAAAGCCGGTCCGTGGCGCGCTCAGTGTACGTGTGAATCGCGAGGGAGATAGAAAGCTTGGGGGACGCCCCTCGAGCGAATAGCGGACAACCAACGATCTTTTTCATTCTCTTTCCACGTCCATGTGCCTTTCCACACTCTCGAGACGGACAAGAGTCGGAGCAATCTGAGCTACGTCACTCGAGCCTCGAGCCTCGAACGCGACGAGTCTCTCCCCGCTTTCGATCTAATTCCACATTTTTTTCCCACTTTTACTCCAATTTATTCAAAATGCATCTCTCTTTAATATACATATATACAAACTCGTTTCAAATTTATTTCATTGCGAAATAAATAAAATTTCTTTGGAGAAATAAAATATATAAATTGATCGAGAAAAATCGGAGAGGAAGGATTACCGTTGGGATAAAAGGGCAGATGCGTGGGTGTCCCGCATTCGCGAAGTATCTGCGAATTTATCGTGAGAGCGGGAATGTAAATAACGAGATTCAAGACTGAATTTATTTTTCATCTTTTTAATCTGAAGACCTTTTTTATCGGCAAGCAATTTTCAGCTATAAATAATGAAGAAAAAAGGAAGAGAATGAGAGTGTGCAAGAAAAGGGGAGCAGGTGGTACGAATATTAATAAACAAGTCGTATCTTTGTACAAAATGTACTCGACTGACCCAACTATCGAGTCCGAGAGTCTTTCGAGCATCGTCCGGTCAGACTGGTTCGATCGGTGGGTGTGCTTGATCTTATACGACCGTTAAAAAAATTCTTTAAATTTATTTTCACTTGCGTACACGTACACCGGGAAAAATAATATGCAACGATACATTTTACTCTGGAGCACAAATGCTGGCACAGAGTGCAAAGGACTCCGAGGATATCTCGAAGGAGACGGAGATCGGTAGCTGCCGATTTTTTCATCCGATCCGCTCGAGCAACAATATATTCGCCGTTCTCTCGATATTTCCAGGAATAAGAGAATAATACGAGAATTGAACTCGAGATCCGCTCGCGGGAATAAGCCGGTAAGATATCGTCGATAACGATATATGAAAAAAAAAAAGAAAACAAAAAAATAAGATCTCTCGATTATTGCTTCGATCTCCGTACGCTCTCGGCTCGAAAGTCCATTATCGGATTTTATCCCTCGCCGTTTATGTTTCCACATTGACGTTACGTATATATCTGAACACTCTATTTTTTATCATACAAATATACACAGGAAGTGACCAATAACATATAAACAGTACCGTACTCCACTTTTATCCCTTTTCCATTCTTACCGTATTTTTTTCATTCAACCAACTGCGCAATTGATACTCGATTTTATGCAAGTTCATTCATGCCTCTTTATTACCACTTTCATTAATAATCCTCGAGCGAAACTTGTTCTTCTGATGGAATAAAAAAAAACTAGAACGCAGGTGAGAAAATAAAAATAATTATCGAAATTATCCAATTTTGTTAATACGGAGTGAATTTTATTTACGTCGTTCGAGGGAGTAAATTTTTCTCTGGAAGTTCGAGACGATAAACATTCTCTTCTGGACGCTCGGGAATATCGGCAGTAGACTCTAGAGCGGGTATGGAAAATAAGTCAGAGAGTCGGACGTCGCTTGGAAACATCGCCGATAAGCGTTCACGTCTAATCTCCCTCGGGGCAGGGGTCTTACGGTTACAAATTCACACGATTTCTCTAATAAAACTAGCATAATGTTCAGGTGCCGCACGATCATCTTGTCAACGAGAGCGACGCGCCTTCGCCGAGCCGAAAAAATGAACGAAAATTCACAAGGAAGAAAAAAATCTTTATTAATCGTCAGAGATTCTTTAATGTCAAATTTTTCATTGCGTTTCGTTCTTACGTCTATCCTCGTGGATATCACGATTGCGGACGTCTGTCTCTTTCAACCTAATTTTTGATAATAATCGTTACAGACCTCCTGGACATGACACTTGAACTGTGTTCGACGTTCGAGTTTCGTCCGAGCTTTCGGACGGATTTGGTGCACACGCCTTGGAAACACGGAAGAAATTTCACCGTAGGGCTTCATTATGCGATCCTCGATTAATCCGGTCTTCATACGGAGCAACCCCAAGGCTCTTTTTCCGAACTATCATTTATTTCGCGTCTTTCCCCGCAAATTGTCCATATCTCGGAGCAAAACAATTTTACCTATTAATCAAGCGCAAGTCTCCGAAGTCGAGCAAAATTCTGAACAGCAAAACGGATCAATATCGAAGAATTTATATCGCAGAATCGGAGACTTACGCCCGTCTCGATCTTCGTTGATTTAATGACGAATGAGAAAGCCGATCGGAACGATTTGCATTTATTTCCAAATCGTTTTTCGCAGAGCAATCTCTCCGTGGATGCAATGTCGCTTCGATCAACTCCAGTGACTCCTGACAGGGAATTGACTTGTATCTATTCACAGGTTTTCTTTACTTTTATTTTTTCAATAAACAATCAATAATTTTTTTGCACCATTTTTTCATATAATGGGAAGTTAATTTATGGTGAGGACTGATCGCTGGTATCGGGACTATATCGGCGTAGCGAAAATGGAAAAATAAATAAATCGGATGGACACGTGTCAGCCGCGAGGTGCTCCCCAGAAGACTCTCCCGTCAACGGAGACGTCACGCGCGCTCTACTCGACAGTTCGACTACCGATGAAATTGAACGGAATAAAAAATACTCGTACAAGACGAATGTTTGTCTCGGCTGGAATTGATTTATTCAATAAGCCAGATGGAAATGTATAATAATAAGAAATTTAATACATCAACTTCCGGGTTTCTAGAACACACATACGATTCGATTGCTACTCGAATTCTGAGCGCCATTTTTTTGTAGCCTGTTTTTGTAACCGTAAAAAAATGGATAACTTTCGGCACTAGAAAACGTAAAAAAAAATCAGGTGTACAGAAACGAGAGCTACGTCAAAAAATGACATTCGTGAGCACGAATTTGAAAAGTGATTAGAAAGTTCGTCCGTCTCTCTCTTTTTTTTCTCTCTTTTTAATAACCAGAACGAAGTCGAATGATCTCAGTCACGAAATATCTCTCCGCTCTCCCGTTTGTCATTAGGAAATTACTGACGCGTGATCAGGATTTTTTTAAATACGATATTTAAAAAAAAATCCATTTAGATCCATCAAAATGACGAGTTACGCCTTATCAATCTCGATTCTCTCGAAAAAATCAATGAGAAAATATACACTTGAAATTTGAAATGTTGGCCTTATTAAATACAGACCATATTTCTTCATATTTTGAAATTTAAATATGTATTAAATTACTGAAAACTATGAGGGACGGAACGAAAAAATTCTTCATCTTCGATTCTCGAATTCAGGCTGATGAAAATATAATTTTGGGACGAAGTTTATAATTTTTCTTTCATACGAGTGAATACACTTGTGTCTTTCTTCGTAGAAAAAATATGCTTGTGTGGAACGTGATACATAGAGAAAAAGAGAAGAGAACACACCTGATGGTCGAGAATAAATTTAATCCCGAATCGACCTTCTCGAAGTCGGCATGAATGAGTGACAGCTCTTCGTTTGACGACCACACATTCATTCTATCCTTTACATGCGCACGTATATTTGAAATCTCTTTCAAAATTCTCACTTCTCCCGGCCGGATAACGATCTTCTCGTCTCCATGCTCCATTTTATTTTTATTTTCATTTGTTCCAAAAAATACACGGTCATTAGAAATTTATTCACGGAACGTGTCATTTTTATTTTTTATTATTTCTCGTGTCGACTTTTAGTCTGACAGTAATTGTAAAATTTTTACCCAGAATTAATAATACATTTTTTCGTATTTTTTCTTTATTTTTAAAGGAACGATCGAAAAGTGTAAAATGTATATTTTTTTTAACAAGAAAAGTGTTTGCGGTGAAATTGAATATTTATCGAGTTTCGATGTTTCTCACGAGGTTGTAAAAGCTCAGGAAGCGATGACGATGTTCTTACACGTGCGGTTACCTCACTCGTTCCCGCAAAACAGGGTGTTTTAATCTTTCATACACGAAAAAAGGATGAGAGCGGAGAAAAAGATAGAAACAAGAAGTAGTGAGAGAGAGAAGAGAATATAAAATCTGAGAGGCCGAGGGAGCGATAAATATTCACATGTGACTTTACTACCAGGCTTATCGTTCGCGTCATCTTACGCAAAAACAAACGTCATGAGTGCTATTAAGGTGGAAGAGAGAGGGAAAGCGTTTGCGGAGGTGGATACGAGCAAAAGGGTTAAACTCGGAGAAGATGTTGCCGATGAGGGAACGAGTCGATGAGACCGCGCGAGGAGGAGAAGGAAAGTGAAAAAGACGAGAATAATCAGACAGGATTTACACCCACGAAGGACACGTGCCACTTGCGAGTAAATTTGTTGAATTATTTCAATAAATTTTTACCCAAAAAAATGTTTTATTTATTTTTCGACTCTACAACGATATTATTCTATTGAAAAAGATAAAAAAATGGAAAAAGTCATGTACGAGGAAGAATTCTAATTATGGAAAGGGTGAGAAAAAGTCCGAGACTAATTCTGTAATAATAGTATGTACAAGCGGAGAGAGAGATGAAAAAATGAAAAAGTTCGCGAAGAGAGAAGATTCGCTCGCGCGAGTACGTACACGATAATCTCTCGATGAAATGCAATTATTACATTTGAATGACGATGCAGTTATTTATAATAGACGAGCTTTGAGGAGTGTCGGAAAAAAATGTTAAATACCGTTAACGGATCTTTCGTTGTAAATATACACAATGGACGATGGTGGAAGAAAATTGTGCGGGAAAATGGAAAAGAAATTCTCCCAGCTTGACCATTTGGAATTCGCGAACATACGTTCACGTTATTTTCGCGATCTGATTTTCGTACGCTATTCTGAAAATGATAAATTGAAGCGAGGATATCGAAATGATAATCGATGCTGCTCCAGAAGAAGAGAAAAAGAGTAATAAGAGGAATGAGAACAGAAGAAGGAAGAAGAGAGAGAGAGAGAGGAGAATAAAGATGGGAGATGAGAGAGAAAAGAGGATGAGACGGGAAGAAGAGAAAGAGAGACAAAAAGAGAGAGGGAAGTCGCTAAACGACATTCCAAGCGTCTCATGCGCACAGCGCCACGCTCAACGGTAACCTGCGAGAACGCACAACGCCCTTATCTTTCTAACTCTTTTACGTGGTGAGCCTTATAGGCCAATCGCGCGAGACTGCGAACGCGCGCGCGCTTCTGACCGCGAGAGAGCTTTTACCGCACAACCGCGTCCTCAACATTGCGCGCACATCTAACGAAAAAAGAAGGGAAAAAAGATGAAAATGACAAAAAAATAATTTCTATATCATTCTGCAGCTTGAAGGATATTCGGAGAATGCGAGCACTTATCCGAGGGTCGTCCACTTTTTCCCGCATACTTCCTCTCGGACAATTTTTTTTTTCTCGATTTTTATATACATTTTGCACTCTCAACATTTATTGCTATTACATTTTTTATTTTATTTTTATTTAGAGGATATTCATTGCGCTTTGTATTTAAATGTACCTCGATTGTCCTGATGAGAAATGCGAGACGTAATTGGCGACTGATTAGAAACGTTTTCGTTATTCAGAGTGGAAAGTAATGATCGAATCGATACGGCGATTAAAAGCGGAATGAAAACGAGTCCGCGAGTCCACCGTTAACGTTCTCGGAGCTTCTCTTTCTCTTCTTCGCTCCCGCATGGTGGGTCTTTGTTGTTTGAGAAAAGAGAGGAGATATCGGCCGACAGGCTCTTCTCCGAGGATCCATAATTTTTTGTTTCTCGCCCGAACCCTGGCACGTCAATTCTCACACACGGGCACACGGACGGCCTCCTCTCGTACGGGCCTACAAGACTTCTCGCATCATCCGAGAGACGAGGGTTCGAGCTAACGGGACCTGCCTCTCAGGTACGAGAGAAAGAAAGAGACAAGTTAAGATCGTATATTTTATATTGTCCTCGTGTACATAAGACCTCTTACGAGATCACTCGTAAAAAAAGGCCAAATTTTCTTCAAACCCCTTTCTCGAGACAAATTATTACATTTTTCGCTCAATAATTTTTTGTCCCATTTTCTCATAACGTTGCGTCTGTACTTATTTTTTTAGTATTTTTCTCATCATTTCTCATATACGTCTTTGTAAAAGTTTTTATATACACGTCTTGCGTTTTATATTGTACTTGTGTAAATAAGTCCTTTTACGAGATCACAGTAATAAAAGCCTAAAATTTTCGCGAACCCTTTTTCGAAGATAAATTGTTTAATTTTTTGCCCAATAATTTGTTGCGTGTTATTTTCTTATATTTGGTGCTTTATCTCATTAATGACTGATTTTTTTTTTCATTTTTTGTTTTTATTGGAAAAATTTGAAAATGTAGAACAACATCGGAAAAAATATGACGTGGGTATAATAAGCCAGGTATTTATAGTTCCATAAACGATTAAAGGGTAACGACCGCGTTGGCGATTTCCTCGAAAGAAAAGCGCTGTAAAATGATGCGAGAATCCAGGAGATAAATCCCTCTATCTCGCAACGACCGAGAGAATTATCAATTTAATGCCCGGTGCCGGTAACGTTTATGCGCATGTAATAACCATTAGGGATTAAATAAAAATATGTTTGACCCCCTGACAACCCTCGAGGAAGAAACTCTCTTCTCCGGTCAAACTTTATCGCGATCTTTATCCTGATGTGGGAAAAATTGATCGATAACGAAACAATTGACTAATTTATTCACGAATCGTTATGCATTTCAGTCATCCTAGAAATATTTTTTATTAGCTTTTTTCCTGTTTTCAATAAAATGTAATCCTAGTATTTTTTTCCAATAAATTTTTTGTTATTCGAATATAAAACAACTATTTCTTGTCTGGGTGCATGTTAAGAATTTTATTGATAATAAAACCATTGATAAATGTACTCACGAGTATTTATGCATAAATTATTTAGAAACTGTTTTTAGTAATTAAATTTTCACAAATTAAATAAATTTATAACAGAATTGCTTGATTTTTATCAACAAAGTATTATAATCAAAGTATTTTTTGGGAACATTTCGGAATGTTTTGAATGGAATGAAAATTTCTAGTCTGAATATGGTGATAGCCCGAACTAGCCAGTAAACGATTTAGCAGTTCAGGAAACTGCTGAATGGCTACTGGAAATACGTGTAAGGCGATCGGAAAAGAAGACGAAGAGGGAAAAAGGAGAATGAAAAAAAAAGATGCGGAAGTCCGGTGAGATCATTAAGCCGAAGTCGTGTTGCACTTAATGCCGAGTGCCCCAAACCATTTGGCTTTTTACGGTAAACGATAAGACACCGGTGCTCGTTTTGATGGCAAGAGATAATCGTCCTTACGTATAATACGACGAACATCCACCCATATTTTTTTTTCTTTTTCCTTTTTAACTATTTTTTTATAATTTTTTAAAACTGAAACACTGGCTCTGAAGAAAGAGAGTGTTGATCATTTCCAGGGGAAATAGATCGTTTTCTCGATAAGGCTGATCTTAATAACGATGAGCACGTTCTTCCTATGGAAAAATATAAAAACTCTCGCACTTTTTTTTCTTCGCTCGTAATTTTTTAGAGGAAATGAGGCGTTATTGCAAATGGTAATAACAAATTATCCAGCATCCGAGAATTATTTTTACTTCGTAATAATAAATTTTATAATCTCAAGGATATCTTATTTTTTTCAGAAAAAGAAAAAAATTCTGCGTCCTTTTTATCGATCATTATTTTATCATTCACGATTACAGATTATAGAAAAGAGAACACCGTCATAATAAATTTTATAATTCAAACATTTCACCTTGGAAATAATTTCTTAAAATAAACGTCAAGGAATTTATATTTAAAAATTTGTTTCCCATTTCGTGATTATAAGTTGTAGAACGAGAGAGTAAAATCGATCGATTATATTCGTGTATTTATCGATTATTATTTTTTTTTTCATTCAAGATTACCGATTACACAAAAAAAGTAACATCGTGTAATAAATTCTATAATTTGAACACTGCGAACTTGAGAATACTTTCTTTAAAAAATGATGCAGAAATTTTTTTTTGTTAATATCTTCATAAAAGATTTGTTTTCTATTTCGCGATTACAAATTGTAGAAAAAGAGTAAAATCGATCGGAGACGATATAAAGTAGCAAAAACTTTCTAGGCGATTGCCTGCTTTGCTTACACGGTGGATATATCTGAGTGACTCGAAATCGCGCTGAGCGTGCAGTCTCGCTTACGGTAATTGATCGGCATCGGCGGAATTGCGTGCTGGCAAACGAGCCGACACACATCGCGCGGTTGATCGAAACTCGCTTCTGTACAAACTAAATTTATACGCGCACCGGAGACGGTATAGAGGCACGCACGAGAGTGTCCGCGCTCGGGCAGGATCTCGTTCTCGAGCGGACTCGCTCTTTCCTTCGAAAATCCTGTAACGTTGCTACCGTTTACGATTTCAGACTTTGGTACACAAATCCATAATCGGTAACGCGTAATTAGCCGATAGGACGCGAACGTACGAATCGCCTCGTTCGTTTTCGTATTCGATTGAACGAGACCAAACTTAGATCCCCGTATAACCCTGTTCTCGACTTATTTCTCTCTTTTAATTTTACAAAACTGCATTTTTATTGCACCATTCCATTTTTTTAATGATAATATCCTACATTGATAATGATATTAATAAAACGACAATCAAAAATATAATTAAAAAGTGAAATAATAAATAGAAATAAGATCTGAAACGATATTCTTTCAATTATACGAAACTGCAATTTTATTGCACGACCTCGTTCTTGATATCTTTCACAAACAGTGATATTAATAAAAACGACTTTCAACAATAAAATAAAAAAATTAAATAATACGTATAAATAAGAGAAAAAAGTATTGTTGAATTTTAAAAATATACATTTTTTAATTCACGTGCAGCAAGGTGGTCCGAAAATAATATTTTTTTTCAAAGAGAGACGTTGTTCAAATTGCAAATTGTAGCGGAGGTATCATATGTGTTCTCGAAGTTAAAGTACAAAGAAGGTAACGAGAAAAAAGTCGTGTAGAATCTCAGGGATGAGACGCGGAAAAAATTGTGGAACAAAGTACCAAGGGAAAGAGAGCTTTTTTCAAAGTAAACCTCTCATTGACGATCTCCTGTACATCGTATTTGTATATACATACTGGTAAATGCACGCGTATACATATATTTATGGATGAAAAAACTGTAACGGTCCACGGTGGGTTAAAGACGAATGGCATACGCTCGGGAGTTACGAGCGAGAAACTCCAAGTCAACAGAAATTATTATAATTTCTTCAAGTGTCTATACGCGTGTAGTACAGATTGTAAACCATGCAGAGACTCAGGAATACGACGAAGGAAAAGCCTCTGCCGGAGGCTCGCAAAGAAAGGCCCGCTCTTCGCCAATAATTATCGTCATTCATAAAAATACATTTTGTAACGGAATCGTTCAGCGCCCAGGCAGAAGCGAAAGTCTCGACGAAAAATCTGTGTTAAATGTTTTTGAGCTTTGAAAATTAAGCTTCATTTTTTCGATGTTTCGCGTGACATGAAAAAAAAGAGTCCAGCGTTGAGATGGAAAATTCAAAAATGAATCATTTCGTTTTAACAGCGAGATCATCGTAATTTACAAAAATGCATTTTGTGATGGAATCGCTCAGTGGACCCACAAAAGCGAAAATCTAGAAGAAAAAATCTGTGAAGCTCTTCCGATTAAAAAAGAAAAACGATCTATTGTTCTTTCTGATTTCTCGCGAGGAAAAAGATCCGTGAGAACAATGACGAACTGGAAAATTCGAAATTGAAACGTTTTATTCGAAACGCGAGACCTTTGAAGTTTTGGTTGTCAATTCATAAATCGTTGTATATATTTGCCAGATCATGGATAAGAATCTTTGACAAAGAGTAACACCGCGAGAAGCATTGGAAATAAATTTAATAAAAATCTTGGAAGAAGTTTACGATGTTGGAAAAACGTAAAGAATCGATCCCTCGCCCCGATTAGCTCGAAAGAGCGAAACGATTTATGGGTGACACGTTTAACCGACGATAAGACAATATCAACGTTTATACGTTCATTCCTTCCAGGTTTCTTGCTGCGAATGACTCCACTCGGTGACTTCTTCCTGATCCCATCCATTTCAATTTTTATTATCCTGAATTCATCCTTTAATGCGTTCTCAGATCGAGCGCACAAAAAATCAATTCGCTGGATAAAAGCTCAATTTTTTATCACATTAAATATACAATTTTGAACAGATATTTGAAAAATCACGAGCTGGATCACGATTCGCTTATAAGGATGTTCAAAAGTCCGAGATGAATCAAATAAATATTTGTCTTCGAATAGATGAGAGAGCGGCCCAATTATTCATCGATTCTCCGATAAAGCGTACAAGCATTCGAGTTTCAGAGCACACGAGAAAATTTCAACCAGGAATAACGTTTTAGAAAGAATATGGTAAGGATTACAGGAAAGAAAAAAAAAGTACAGAATGTCCAGTGGACAAGTGACAAACGATAATTTCGAAACTTGGTATCTATCGATCAATCCTTTTTGTCTGGGAGCTCTCTCGTCTTCTGGATAAAATTGTACCTATATAGAATTATGTAGACACATACAATATTTATCGTATACGTGCACGTATTGGCAAAGGCTTGTTTGAATTAGTAACGGCCTTTCTCTCTCTCAGTCTCTCTCCACGCCCAACATCACTCCAGACTCGACCGTTTCTCTCCATACATATACATATTTAATGTATTCCGCGATACATTTATCTACAACTTTCTTACCATTACTGTTGCTCCAGCTCTCCTATGATCGAAAATATTCAACCACACGAAAAAAAGCATGAATAAAAAAAATGTTTTTTTTTTGCGAAATGTAAAGAAAATAATATATTTTGTGTGGGAGAATTGAAGAACTCCTAAAGTTAGCGTATTATCTTTAGAAATCGATTCATCGAAAAATATCGACGATTTAAATGAGATAAGAAAAATCAGTCTACTTTGTTTCTCGCTTGTCCCGAGTGGATTGAAATTTATTGGTGAGTTAGGCAGTACGAGTGTGTGTAAAAGATTCATGAATAAATATAACAGGTACCAGACACGGTAGTGACTCGTACATGGGCGCGTATGTAGATTATAACGTAAAAGAAGGATACGAGTACCGACTGGTATGAGCCAAAGTACGTACACCTTTTTGCTGCAGGTGCCTCTCTATCTCACGCTTGGATGCATAAATTTTATGGATTATATACCGAGTGTCCGTAAATATAAAATCACTGAGATTTTCCACACTGAGCTTCACTTTCATACTCCGGTAACACGGTATTTATAAAAATGTTGCGACTTTTATTCCCTTTAATTTATATTTAGCATTTTTTATGCCATTTTCCTGTAATTTAAACGAAATTTCGGAATTCACTATTTGATACTCTGTAAAATCGTAAAATATGATGTACTCGTAGTCTCGTATCTTGTTTAATTATTAAAATTGTTTATATTTTAATATTTGTGTAGAGTGGTTTGGAAAAATCTCAAAAAAGAGCATCTGGAATTGAGCGTTTTAAATATTCGTGGATGGCTTAGGAAGCGAGGAAGAACGCAACAAAATTTCTTTCCATAAAATTAGCGATCACTTCCGGTTCGAAATTTTCGGTAGATTAAAGACCACAAAATTAAAAGAAATATTGCAAAATCTTACGTCTTTATAAAAGTATAAAAAACTCTCTTTGCATAGAAAATAGAAAGTTGCAAATACCATGAAATATTCGTAAGTAAGAAAAAATAAAGTCGAAGATTCAATTTGCACCTTGATTCTTAAAATTTTATTTCCAAGTGACATTAATTTGAATTCTGCGGTCATCCGCATGCACATTTTAGAAAGCCATCGATGAAAGGAAAGATGTGGAGAAAAAAGTTTGGGTCACAGACAACATTCGTTAAAGCGTTGTCCATACTCGAGGGTCATTCAGTCATTAGAGTGCCGTTAATTGCAAAACGTCGTCTCGACTGATCCGTTGAAAAGAAACGACGATTGAGTGGAAAAGAGCGCGAAATATGAAAATTTTTCATCTTCTTAACGAGAATGCGGACACTCCTCTGGTTGTGATCCAAAAAAAAACATATTTTTCTTTCTCTCATCTCATCTCTCTTTTCTAGCTCTTACTCTTCGCCTCCGCAATCTCTCATTTCTCGTTAGAGCCAATATTTATGATTCCTCATAAAAATTCGACGAGTGGACGAGCAACATCCGTCACTTCTCGAAATTATTTTTCAATTTATTTATAGAAATGTTCTCGCCTATGAAAATCGAACGAGCCAACGGTATTTTTTGACTCCTTTTTCGATCGACTTCCGTCGATTTTTCAGAAATTTTCCGCGCGTCGAAGAGCGAGCCTTGAGTTTATTTTTTTAATATTTGTAACGGTTGGCTAAACTCGATGCACGTGCTTCGATATATATTTCTTTTCGTGCCTCGAAAACGAGCCTGGGATTCATTGACCGAAAGGATTAACCCACTTTTTAGTTTTCTAGCGAGAGACACACCAAGGTAAAATACCGATAAAAGTGTCAAACTCTTGATTTCTCGTAAATCCCTGTTTCTCGTTCTCCATCATTTTCAATCCCTCGATTAGGTAACTGTCTCATTTTTTCAGAGATCCTCATAATTCTTTTTCTTTCATTAAAACTTTCGAAACGTAAATGATTTTCTACCAACAAAATCAAATTATCATTCTTTAAACAAAACGATTAGAAAAAAATAGATTAAAGATTTTTTATTGGCCATTGAATTTTTATTTTTATCCATATCCGGTGGAAATTTCGTGATAGCGCTTAAACTGTAATTGGCAGGTATTAAATACATTCTAGGTCCTCGTTGCGTTTTGATTGTTGATGGGGGCAAAATTTTTAATGTACAGCGAGGGAACGTGAGAATTCGTGTTGGCCGTAGCAAAGGGCAAATGATACATAATAAAATAGGAGGGGAGGCAGGAGGAAGGATCAGTGCAGAATTCGAGGTAAAGGGGCACGAGAGGAGGAATCCAACTTTCCGCAAGAACGTACGCGGGTTCTTGACGCCATTCCTCGTGGAAAAGATGAGACCGGGTACCCACGACCACAGCGAACAGTAAAAACTTTTATGGCACCTCTAACCCTCAAGATTATATTATATTAGCTTGTGTACCAGCTCGTCTTTTCCTTCAACTTTATATATCTCTATTTCAAAAAATAAAAAATTAAATTTTTCCTTCCCGTCTCGTATTACTCGTCTTCAAGGCTCCATGAAAAATTTTCGCGAAAATAATTACGTATGAAGAAAGTCGAGGAAAGATGTCTCCACTGACAGAAGAGAAAAAAGACATTTACAAGATGTTGGACATTGTTGATCATGACAGAAGAGTTAATTAATCCTTCTTGCATTTCTCGTATCACGAGATCTTGTAGTTTGCAAATCAGAACGACAAACCAACGAATGTTCGTTTTCATTCCATACCTCAAATGGTCGATAGATCAATAATGTCATCTAGCGTAAATAATTGCATGTGAAGAAAGTCGAGAAAAATGTTTTCCACAGCGATGGGAAAGTGGAAAACCAAATTGTAGAGATGTTTACCATTGTCGATTATGAGAAAGGAAAGAATTCATTGCTCTTGCATTTCTCCTATCTAGAAAATTACAAATGAGGATGAAAAAATAATGAAAACAAATATAAAACGTTTTTCAATCAAAATCTCATTCGATCGTTAGATCGATGCTATCGCTTAGCAAAGATCAAGGCCAGTGTATGATTATTCAGGGAGTTACGTGACTGCAAATTTCGCGAATGCGTATTAACAGAAAGATAAACATTAGTGAAGACGGAGAGGATAACGCGCTTTTAATAGTGAGCGCGTATCCACGGCATTAGCCTGAGGCAGCTGCCGTTGAACGCCATCGGAGAGACGAGACGATCTAGACGCTAGAGTCAGCCACGAGTGAGAAGAGCTCGCTCGCTCGCGCGAGTTAAAGATTTTTCCTGAAACCCGTTTCGTGACCTCGCGAGTGCTACTGCCTCATACTTCTTCTCCATAGATGAGTCTCCATCTCTTTCTCTCTTCCATGCTCTTTTTCCTTTTTCTTTTCCTCTCTCATTTTCCTTGCCTCGTCAGCGATCGTCACTCGCTGTGAGCCCCGAGACGGATAAACACTCGAAAAGTCAATCGGAACCGATAGCAGTCGTTTTTTTTTGCTCTCGGATCGATGTCTTTTGACCAAACGAAGATTGAAAAAAATGGCCTCCAGCATTCTTAAAACCGAGTCTGCGTGGCTGTCCTTGGGGATATGTTGATGCCCGAAGCTACGAGGATCGGCAAACGGCGGAATGACTCAAGCCGAAGCACCCTCGGGGTGACTGGGGAACCCTCTCGTTCGGCCTCTTTCCTCTCCGCGGCTTCGGTCGCGTGGCATGTGTAGTACACGAGGAAACTGAGCGCGCGGAGAGAGAAGGAATGTCACGGAATCCTGCACTCATTTCCTATCGTAGCTTCGGGCTAAACGCTTCTTCTTTCACATTCGTGCAAGGATATATTTCTTCAGCTTTACGACAAACGCGTGAATATCAGGTAGAATTCTAGAGACAAACAGGTTTCCGGTCTTCATTGGATATATATTTTTGGACAGCGAATAGTGAGCGGCTACACGAGTCAACCGATGAGATCTGTCGTATTTATAGATTTTACGAATCGAAGCCTACATTCCGATGAGAAATCTTCCTACGATTTTACAATACAGTGCGGTGTTGCTGATGCTCATTGGCCAGGGTCCAACATTTCTCATTGTCTTAGATCTGATGATTCGAGAGACCTTGATCGTTTCATAACGAGAGACAGTGTCTTTAAAAGAAGCGAAAGAAATACAGAAAAAAGTGAATTACTCGTTAGCGCGAGACTTACGTCGTCCACGTCATCGTGAAGCCTGTCATCGGCGTTCTCATCCAGTACGAATCCAACATCATTATTGTTGCTGGTCAATGATGGCAGTTTTCTAGGACTGAGCTCCTCACCATCGGTGTTTTCCCTCTTTCTTTTCGTTCCATCTTCTCTCAGCTGCTCCTGCTGCTCGTGGTTCTGCTGATGATGATGGTGGTGATGATGATGATGATCGTTCAACGACGATTCGTGATCATCCAGCATCTCGGTGACCATCAATTCCGATTCAACGCTCGTGGGTGACGCTACATCGTCGAGAGGCGACATCGTTCCCCTGTCAACGTCGCTATTTTCTAGAACTGACATACTATTTTCTAGTCCGTCCCTCAGAAACTTGTTCCCTCAGTGTAACACGATTCAGGATCTTCCGAAGCTCTTGACATCGCTAGAATTCGGTCAAGATGTTTTGACGTCATTGCATTGAGAGAAGTTTCTGGACGATTTTGAATCCCAGATTGATTTATCGCGTTTTTTCCGATAATTGAGAAATCAGCTGGCTCGCGTGCGTCTCTGCATCGGTTGCTCGTCGACCTTGAGGAGAGCGTCGAGATGCTCGAAAGATATCTATCGAGCCTCTGGGCACGAGGAGGATTCATCAACGTCCGTGGCAAGCCGGTGACCCCTTCCCGATGCCGCGAGACACCTGTTCTGGGGTCGATGACGTCTACCGAACACTCGCCCGTGGCCAGTATTACGTCGACTCGCAAAATGATTTCAATCAACAGAGAGAAACAAACAAACGGGAATCAATCACTGTTTCACCGAAATTCCAACACACGTCTCGAACGATCAAGCCGGAAGGTATCTCGATGGCACTTCCGGTTCTGGTGTGTCCACGTGGTAGCGCGATTCCCCACCGCCTGGCAGAGGGGAGGGGCCTTTTCGAAAATACGCACCAAGTGACGGACTGTATATATCTAACGTTTGCCCGAGGCAGCGCACGGGCTACGAGCAGCGATAGAGGACATATCGGGGCTCTCGCGGTATCGCGGAACCTTCTCGGATGCGGTGTAATATGGCCGGTGAGGAGAAGGTTCGATATACGGGCGCCGGGGCTTGTACACACCGCGTTCTCGCGCGCGCCTCTCGAGAATGGCCTAGAGGCAGAAAAGAGAACCCGGAGTGAGCGCGGAGGCGCCTGCAGGAGGAGGAGGAGGGGGATATCTCGCAGTGCGTCCTGAGGAGCACACAAGAGAGCCCGAGAGCAGCATTCGATACGCGGCCACGATCGGGCCGTGTGCCCCTGCGGAGACCGCTCGCCACCACCACGGACAATCTCATCGCGCTTACCACCACCTTCCGAAGTCTCCACTACCACTACTACCACCTCGAAGACCCGGCGATCGTAATGACGTCAGCCTCGAAAGAGCGATTGTCCCTACGACCAATACCAGTGTCCCACTGAGCGTGGCTTTCCAATGACCAATATCCACGCTCACCACACACTATGTACAGACTTCGACTCGGCCGACCGGTCGTTACTGTCACTACCACAGATTTATCCCGGTCCATGTCCAGACAAAACCAACACCTGCGAGATTCTGCCCCCTCTTGTGTATCCTCTCGATGCGACGTACGTCGCTCAACGGAGATCAACGCTTCTCTCTTCATCTCTCTCTCTCTCTCTCTCTCTCTCTCTCTCTCTTGCTCTTTCTGTCTCGCATGATTCGCGTTCTTATTTCATCTCGAGCTCTTCTCTTCTCTTTCTCTCATCCACCACGTACGTTTCTTACGGAGGGAACTTCACCTGTGCAATCAAGTGTGCCGCGTTCATCGTCCCGGGTCTCTTTTCACAACGACGCTGCCTCTTCCCTCTCATTGTGCGTACCGACACGGAGCCAACGCGCTCTCTATTATCTAATCGATGCATTCTTTTATACGCTCCATTATATATATCCGTCTCTCCTCTCTTCACACGTACGTAATCATACGTTCCCATCCCAGCGGATCAAGCACCAACTTGTCCTTTATTCTCAACCTTTTTCTAAATCAGGCTCAACTAGCGTACTCGCCGAGGCCTGTTTCCTCCTCGTTCGCGTTCCATTGCCAATTACAGAATCCGCCGGGGCTCCGTTTCTCCTTCTACAGATCGGTACGATCCTCGAGATGTGTTAATTCTTTTTTTTAATTTACATTTAACGAGAAAAAAAAGCGCTAACAACATGCTGCATTTCTTTATAAATTAAATTCATTAAATTTAAAATTATGGGCATAGTATAATGATTGCTAAACACTTTCAGATAGCAAGATTTTTCGCTCCGTTTCTCCTTCTGCAGATCGGTACAATTCTCCAGCTGTTATAAGTTTTTGTTAATTCACTTTTAACGAGAAAAAGGGACAAACGACCTGCTACGTTTATTTTTAAATAAAATTCATTTAATTAAAAAGTATGCTTCTACCGTAATGGTCGGTAAATACTTTCACGTAGCAGGATTTTTCAGAAATTATATAGAAATCCGTCATTATCGTACCACCGGGAATATCGCAGGAGGTCTCTCGAGTCGTAAGAAATTAATACAAGTCATGTCTTTTTTTCAGAGTACAGACTGTCCTCACTGATTCCTTCTTTGCAACATGCGAAATTGGCTTGTCATGAAGCGGACATTCTTCATGCACTGACCCACATTTATCGAGTCATTGATCGGAGAAGAACGCGATAAAACCCGTTGCGAATAAAAAATGTAACAATGTCACCGAGTCTAGGACCAGCTGCCAGAATTTAAAACTTTTTGGAGCAAGCATCGAAGATACGCGGAAAACGACTTGAACGACTTTTCGGAACGTTTCCACTTTCGTGTTACAAAGGCTTCAGAAGCCAGCTACTATCTGTCGTGTATTAATAAGTCGTTCTAACGTATAAATCGACGCGGTACATATAGTCACCGCGAACCGGTGGTGGACCTTGGCCCGAGGCTTTCACCGGACCGCGCGTACGGTCCAACATACCAAGACGGATAAGCCTTTTTTTCTCCTTTATTTTCTCTCCCCCTCGTCCTTTTCTCTTTTTGCCTCACAAGCATCCCGATCCTTTCAAGACGCACCTGTCCTCCTGCTCGCCAATCTCTTTCTTCAGCTCCGCGCACACACAGCGCGAATCTTCATCCTGCTCGTTTTTGCCTCGTCTCCTCCCACTCTTTTGCGGAACTCTCGCGTTTTGGATAAGGGAAGGTTTCTGTAAGCTAAAGAGGTCGTGAGACACCCTCGGCATCGATGAAAAATATCGCTACTTTTGAATATGTTACCTTCGATGAAGGCGCACATCAGAAGACCCCGGAGCGCACACGCTCTTCTTTGCCTCCCGAGAGAAATCTTTGAACATATTTTCACGTCTATTCTTGAGGGTGGCAGGAACGTCTCTGCCGGATGCAGATAGCGCCGAGTCGACGTTTCAACTCGCGCGAGGGATCCCCTTTAAAAATACGTTACAATGTCCCTGATGGGTAAGGCCATCCTGAAGGAGCGAGAAGAAAGAGCCTGGACCAGTCGATTCTGATATGTATACGTACAATGAGAACTAGCTCGACGCTGGCTAAAGTATTGCCTTGATATTGCCTTGAAAATGACCATCGGATGGATTCTATCCATCCGGTTTTCAGGAAGCTTCCGTCATGATTCTTTTCATACTCGTTTCTTCCACCGTCTCGAGTTGAAGATGGCTTCTTCGGTAAAAAGCTGAGCAAAAAGCTGCTCAATTTATCCCGATAATCAGAGAGAAGCTCGTTTGCGTGTCGGACACGCGAGAGACTCGTATCGCACAGTCATTCAACATCGTGCTGTACACGCAAATGTAATTTTATGTACTCTTCTTACTGATAATATTCGAACAAGCTGAGAGAGACCGCTGATTAAATTTTCATTTCACCTTCTCCGAGCCGACGTGATGAAACATCGATGATAAGAGTCAATAATGATATTCGGCGAGCGAATAATAGATGACGAACGATGTGAAAAGTTCGCGAGACGCAATAACGGCCATTAGCATTCGGCGTTTATCAAGCCAGACTTTATCGCTCGACCAATGATAATGATTCGAAGGCGTGGCTTAGGCTAACCAAGAAATTTCTTATTATTTCAATCACGTAGACGCAGACCGGGAGAGGCGATTAGAGGAGCTCCGACCGCGGCCATTCGACTCTACGGCAACGATACTTGATCACCGGGGCTGCGCGACGGATAGACACGTACCAGGCTATCTAATGCCTACCGGGTTATATTCGCAGGATTGTACCAACAAGACTGGAAGCAACTGATTAATTCGTTCGCCTCGTTATTTTTATCGGTTCTCCGACGAGTTTCTTCTCTTTCTCGATCTTTTTGCCTCTTATTTCACTTCGCGCAGGTTGTAACACCGGTGTAATTCTTCATTAGATCTCTCGTTGGACAAAGAGGATCTCGAGCTATTGGTTATGACAGCCGGCGAGACGCGCGAGATTTTCACTCATGAAGGATGTTCATTTGAAATTGAGTTACTGTAACGAACACGAGTGTTCCAGAGAGGCCAAGAAGAAACAATTTTCAAGATTCGTCGTTTTTCCAAAGCTCATCGATAAACGACTTTTAATAACTGGTCTTGCAGCGAGAGAGAGGAATCGGGTCACATGTTTCTGCGGAGTATCCTTTATTCGTACGGATCGATGTCCGAGTCTCTCCCCTCGGACCTTTTGTGTCCGACGAGAACTCGTCGATTGATGGAACGGTCCGTTCTCCTTTTTGTTACTTTTGTTCTTCCTCTTATTACCTTCTTCCTCGTTTCTTGTTATTCTTCTGCTCGTCTTCCGAAGACAGAAGCGGATGAGAGAAATGAACAAAGGATTTCGGGGGGTAACGAGGACATGTCCCGGCGTTCCCATGCGATAAATCAACGACGAAGACGCGACTCCGAGTCCGTTCTGCCGCGACCACGGGAGGGAAAGGGTTAAGACAGAGTCAAGACTTGTGGAACGAGCGATCGAAAGTGAATCTCTTGGAACAACGAGAGTTTAGACGACGCGGAAATCAATGATAGCGAGAGAAAAAGATATCTGATCGATAGGATATAATCCCATCAAAATTGAGACATCTCAAGATTGAGAAATCAAAGCTCTTCAAACATCAAACGATCAAGACGTCCAGGGCTTTCTCTCCCTTTATTCTCCCTCTCTCTTATTCCTACGGTTCTTCGATTATGTGCGCCGAATAGAGGGGAGCTTGCCGGGAGTTTATCGAGTCATTGGAAATCTGGCAGAGTCATGGTTGAAGTGCGTTCGAATCCCTCGTAAAACAAACGGTTCGCTCTCTCTCTCGTACTATCTGGAGGATGAGATCGAAAAAGTCGATTTCTCTATGTATGATCGATACGAACGATACGAGAAGGAGATCAACGATTGGAATAAAAGGGAATGGATTTTCGCGGAGCGCGAGAGTGCTATAAATACACGAAGGAGGCAAACGTAGAAACGAGACAATCCCATGGAGTCGTGAAATACCAAGTTAAATAATGAATGGGTATTAAGCTAGGATTCTGCGGCATTAAATACCCGCTTGATGTAACACTTTGATATTTTATTGAAGAAAACAGCGTATCATTATCTTGTAGTATAAAATTCCTACACTTTAATTCCTTAATTATTGCATACAATGTACACACAGCAGCCATTTCGTGCTGTGCCTCCGTACGCGTTTATATAAAAATAAGGAAGAAGAAAACGTCGAGGAGGAGGAGAAGGAGAAAGATGCGATGAAACGGGGCCCTGCGGAATTCAACGGGTGAATCTTCCTCCTCTGGTATGAGTCTTGATTGGCGAACGACTTCCCGGAAATCTCGGCTCGTCTCAGTGGACGAAGACGCGAGTCGAGTACGAGGAAGAAGAAGCTCCTCTCGCGCACTGTTGCATTTCTCGGCTGATTCCTCGGTGGTGCTTTTCAGGCGTAACAGGCGCGCGTCGCGTCCGGAATTTATCGTCGCGGGGAAGCCTTCGCTATACCTTTACGCACTTTAAACCGCCGTTGAAGCTCCGCTCGTAAGAGATACCGAGACAAAAATTTGATCGGATTCATCATATACGTATTTAGCGAAGAGTCTATATTTGAGGAAAAATAATAGATTTTTGCTCGTGGATACGCTGACTCTCTTATCCTTGGCTCGACTTTTAACCCCTGAGATTCCGTTGTGTCCACACTCGTTCGTACATCGTACGAACCTGAGGTCCGTTTTGTCAGGTCAACGCCCCAGTGACCAGGTCTCGACTCATCTCTTCGTTTTCGCAGTCAATCGAATTTTAAGGAGACGCATCTTTTTGATAAAATGCGTACACATAAACTGTTTTCATTTTCCGAACGTGTAAACTGGAGGATTTTCATAGAGAGTTACGACATGTCCGGTAATCTAGGCCACCTGTATCCGGCCTAGATCGGTCGTGAAGAAACATCACCGGTAACCGCAGAACCGATTATTAGTCTCTAATTAGCGCCGTTACGAGAACAACGAGTCGAATAATGATGACTCGAAGGAGGAGCTCGCGAGAGGAGTCTCTCGATCTCTCTCTGCGCAGCAGCCGATCGCCTTGGAACATGCGATCGCTGCGATATTATTACCGTCTCGTTTATAAAACGAGAAGGAGAGCTGGAAGACTCCTACGGTGATGACATTGGCCTTGAGAAAACGTTCACCGGAGCGATGAGATTCATGAAGAATAAAAGCCACGTTATCCAGTTGAGCGTCGTCTAAGTCAGCCGAGGATGCGAGATCGATCGAGACTCGTCCGCGCGATTATCCGTGACCCGCTGACGAGTTAGCGTGTCACGGACTACCAGCGGATCTCGGTCCATGCATCATCCGGTGAATCCTCGAACTCTCCCTCCCGCATATTTGCATTAATAGCTGCACGGATGCGAATATCCGTGGAGTCTTAAAACTCTCGGACCAGCTCCTCGCATGATTTATCGCGACATCGGGATTCGATGAGAACTCGGCTAAGCGACATTCACTTACGGAGTCTACGACGCGCCTGACATATGAACCTTATAATTTTCTACAACGCTCGATAAATAACCGCGAGGAATCCTCCAGAGGAGCGAATGGCGAATCAGCGAAATCACATTGGTACCATCGGGAATCGGTGTCTGGACAATTAATAACGGATAAGCGAATTCATTCGATTATTTCATCGCTGTTAAATCATTTTTGTGCCGGTCGCCTCGCGTGTTCCATCGTCCGCATTTTTATCCCCAAGACTCGTCTCGCACGAGTCGCAGTATTACCGATTTAGCATTTTTCACTCTGTCCTCGAGCAGGGACACAGGATAATCTCAGCTGAATTCCATGAGACAATGAGAGAGAGAAAGAGGGAATAACGTCAAGATGAAGACGACCAAACGACAATTGTACAGTAAACGTGCCTTCATCCTTGTATTTTCATCTCCGACGTGGACACAATTTACCGAGAACATTACCAGTCGGGATCGGGTGGAATTGGCAAGGAACGCGCTCAATAATTACGCCAAGCGCGTGATCGTTTAAACATTTTCTGCCTCCTAGGCGATCCCCCGACACGCGACCTCTCCGCGTTCGTTTCTCTCAATCGAGCCACCGAAATGGATCATCCTGAAGGAATAGATTAATCGATTTTAATTTTTCATTTGATTCAGATCGAGGAAGGGACCGAAGAGAACGCGAAGCGAACACCTGCTCCCCGACTGAATTTGACTCCGACACACGTTGGAGTCGCCTCTCTGCGCGATTCTTTGTGAAAGGAGGATCGGCGCGCTCCTGATGATACACCAGTCGCGCTCGCACCGAGAGGCGCGATTATTTTCGCTATTCTATTCGCTGCCCCGGGTGCTCTCGCCGGACCTCGGCATCATCCAACGCCATTTTTACGATTATCCGAACGATAACCGTCGTGATAAATACACGGCCACCTATCACGCGTTAATGTTTCTTGCATTATTATTTTCTCCCTTCCTATCACCTGCGTATCGTCTTCCTACGCTCATCCCTTTCCTCCTCTTTATTTCTCATCCTCCGCAATACGAGTTACAAGTTACAATAGGTCAAGTGTTATTAATTACGCCAAATTGTACTCGACAACCTTTCCACCAGATAGAATTTTATTCTTTTTTTTCTTCTTCTCTCTTTTTTCCTCGAGATTCTTGAACCTGTGGAAACTTTCACATTTTTTTTTTCTGAAATCCGTTGGTGAATCAGCCGAACATCAGCGAGATTGTGCAATCGGTGCCGCAAATCGGGAACCAAAAGTGACTCACTTTGTGAGTGAAATATCGTTTCCACGAGAATTACAGATTTTTTCGAACACCGAACGGAATTTTTTTCTCAAATTTCCAATTAGCGATCTCTTGGGCGTTGCGGAATCTTGTTAACGATAACGGAACCGTTTTTTTCCCGAGCGACTATATATGTTTGACTCGTTTTCACGGAATCGCTGGGAACAATTAAACAGGTGAGATAGAGAAATTGAATTTGGCGATCTCCGGAGCGGAGAATCGTCGCGATGACTCGGTCGTTTGCTCGAATTTTCAGGGAGCTTCGTTCATCCGCAAGGAGACCGTGTAGGAAGGGGAGTCCCGTCGTCTCTCTCGAAACTCTCGACATTCACCGCAGGCTTCGAGTTTGAAAAATTGCCTCCGGGCAATCTTCAACTTCGCAAAGACTCGAGCCCGCGCGCCCGTATATACGCAACGACATATACGCACGGTTTTATGATGTTACATGATTTATGATTAATGCATGAGAGATATTTTTCGATCAGAGCACAGGGTGAGGCCAACTGATAGAGGAGGAAAAAGAAACAACGCGAGAGCGTCGACTTTCTATCGATCTCTAGCCAGGATCTTCGAATGTATCCTTCTTTCGTCACTCTTCTTTTTTTATCCTTGCTCCTTCCAACGAAGATTTCATATGTATATTTGATTATAGTACGAGCCTTTATTTCGCGAATCGATGCGATGATCGATCTCGGAACGACGTGTGCATAATAGGAAATCGCGCTTGCACGAGTTTATTTCTCTCGTATCCCTGTGTTCGTTCCTCCTTTTTCTCTCTTCTTTTCCTTTACTCCCGAGATTGGAAGCATGCGAATAAAGAGGAAGCGCAAAAACTTTGTACGAGCTACAAATCGCTTATAATATCCCAGGGAATCCTTCTTACGAAGATTACACTCCAAGATAGACAACCTTTTGCCTTGTACGCTCAGTGACGAGGCAGGAACAAATCTTTACAAATAAATATAATACCAACAAGAATTACGATTCTAAATATTTTTATTTCGCAATAAATGGTGAACACGAAAAAATACCTACGAATTTTTTAATTCGTTGTTTCTCGTATTTCCATTTATTTGTATTAAAACCATTATCCAGTGAGAATTTATAAGAGGCATCTAAGTGCGTATTATGTCTCGTTTTTTTTCTAAATCCATTCCTCAAAGATGATTGGCACGATCAATTTTTTTAAAAGTAAATATAACATCATAAGAATACTACATATTTTTAATTTTACACGAAAAAAATAGTGACGAGTTTTTTAATTCGTTTTTTCTCTCGTGTTTTATTATTTTTTATTCGAATCGTTATCTAATGAGAATTTAAGAAGAGGCATCGAAGTTCGTGTTCGCCTTCTATTTTTTTCAGCCTTCGAGTGAATCGATTTCTCAAAGATAATTGCTCGTGATGATGAGTCGGCGTTATGATAAAGAGAACATATAATCGAGTACGTACACTTTTGTCAGTGCTTGTGTACCCTCTTGCCAATATCTCGCTCGAATCTACAAGACCCCGGCACCGGATCTCTTTGCTCCTTCTCCCTCTCCCATATTAGGAAGTTTCTCGGACCTGTTTTCTTCCTCACTTCAATTCGTTCCTCTTATTTTCGCCGACAAACGAGCCCACAAATTTCCATCTTTAAAAACTTGGTTCGATCAAAAAATTTCAAGTGATTTCGAAAAAAATAAATGTTACATATCATTCGTGATATTTGCGAAGAAAATCGTGTCACATAATAAAAATACCTGTGAATTTGCAACAGCGAGAAATAGTTGCGAACTATCTATTCTCTCACACTCAATTTTCGCATAAATTCTCAAAAGTACTTTTTTTATTACTCGCGTTGCAGTGTAGTTATTATAGGGTATGTACCGTTGGTATCTTTCAATTACCATTTCTTCTCAGTGATGTTGCACTTTGAGCGTTGTAAATTATTCGTGAGCGAAATAACGAGCCTCTCGCGATATTTCGTGTTTTACATTTTATCGATAACAGAATCTCTCGGGAAGAATTATTTTGCAAAAAAATTGACATATAACCAAACATACATTGATTAAACGAGCAAATGAAAAATTAAATTTGATATCAAGAAATAACAAATGAAATATGAAGTCAATAATTTTTTGAGGTTTGTAGCATAATAATGATAAATATTATTTGTAGATTTTCAACGCATAATAAAAAATTGTTTTCTTGAAATTATCTTCGATTACTGTCGACAGAGGGCAGTGCGGTCCAAACCGACCGTGGCTCTCTCTCGCGTTCTGATCGTGAATCACTGTAGAAGTTCACGTTTTTATCGACGATGAGGTAACCAACTTGCGCAGAGTCTGCTGTAGATACTGCAGAATCCTTTTGTTACCTGTAGTCGATAAATTACCTGAGAATTTTTATCATTATCTTAGACTGATAAGATCAAATCCTGTAAGAATTAAGTTCCTCGAAATTAGCTGGTAAATTCAATAATTTTAGACCGGGAGATCAGAAGTGAAACGTGAAAATGATTTGCAAGTCAGGTGAAACGTTCGGGACGAAAAAATTGGAGATTTCATCAGGATTCCAGTCATTCGAAACCTTCCATCGTGAACCGGCAATTTATAGTCATTATGAGTAAACGAGAGGAAATTCCAAACAGCTCATCTCGTCGAATCGCTTTCTTCTTTTTTCTCGCCAGTCGCACGATATACTGAAGTAAGAAAAAAAGAAATCGTCTGAACGCATCGACTAAACAAGAATAAATTCTCAAAAACAAATTTTTTCCTCACTCGCAAGTATTTTGGAAAATGTGGATTTCATTTGGACGTATCCTCGTACATCCACTCTCGACGTGCACACGCAAAAGGGCGAGAGAACGAGCACGAATTCATTTAGCAAAGATTGCTAAACGAGGCATCAAACTTGATACAATTAATGGCCTCACCGACACGCTGTGAGTCCTCTCCCTTTCTCTCTCGCTCTTCCTGATGAGGAACTCGATGATTTACTGCCGGAGCTCCGCCTTCCGGTACGTATAGAAAGAAAAAGATATCGAAGTCTTTTTTTACACGAATCTCAGAGCCTTTTTAGATTTTTATGCAATCATTTTTTTCTCAAACTTGTTTATACAAATCTCGTTAGATTTTTGTAATTTTTTTTACTATATGCATTGTACAATTCTTGGGATAAAGAACAAAATGGACCAAAGGAAGATGAGAAGAAATTATCGCCATTTTGTTTGAAAAGTGACAATTTGAGTGCACTTGCGGATACACGATGGCTGATTATCATTTCGGAAGATAATGGTGGAGTTGAGAACCCCGAGGTGGCTCGTGCTCGATGATGACCTATGACCGTGGCGAAGAATGGTGCGATGGGGGCCCTTTTTGCCGGGCACGCGAAGAAGAAGCCTCCTCGCCCATTCTCCTCCTCGCCGAGGAATCTCTTTCTCCTTCTCGCTCATCGGGATCCACTTCGTCCTTTTCTTCTTCGGCGCCTCGAGGCACGCGCAACTTCCTTCCCCCTCGCGTTCCTCTCGACGCTGTTATAAGGTAATTTCTAGCGATTGGTTCGCTGTCGTGTCGAGCGCCGCGTTCAAACCTCCAAGAATCTTCAACGATTTTCACTTTTTTTCTTAGTTTTTGTCTTTGCCATGGAAGAAAATTGATTTAGCTCGAGGTTTTCAATGTACGATTATTGTCACTTTGAGAATAATTTCTTTTGCTCTCTGCACTTTGTGAGATTAAGAAAAGAGATGAAAAATTTGTGAAATTGTATTAAACTGAGTTTATTTTAAACTTTTCTTATTGGTGATTTAACTAACTTTATGATTGCTGTGAGCCCTATTCGGCAATCAGCAAACTTTGGCACTAAACGCTCAAATGAAATTGCGCGAGAGCGTTGAGTACGTGATTCGCAGCAAGGGTGAGTTCACTCTCACTCGTAATTGTTTCACTGTTTCAAAATAAATATACAACACGCGATATGTTATCACTTATCACTTAAAAAATATATATTCGACCCCCCGCAATGATAGACTTCATTGAATAACATGAAATATTTATTCGGAAATGCAATACCTTTCTCCCAGTGCGAATTATTTCCCATTATTTTTGTTCAATATTGACGAAACTGAATTCGGAATGATGTTGAGAATACTCATACATAATACCTGCCAGTCAATGTAGCAGAAAAAAATCCGAGATATCGAAGAATGAAAAAACTGGAGAAAAAAGTATCAAGAATGATTTTTAAGCCAAATCTAGCTAATTTGTCTGAGAAAAATTTATTCAACTGGAGATTTTGAATATCCGATTAATGCCACTTCAAAGAATATTTGTTCTGCTCTCTAAATTGTTTCCAATAAATTTTGCTCACAGTAATCCTGAGCCCCAATTCGAACAGTCGAGAATATATACTCGTCGTAGGAAATATTTGTCGGTAAACGTAGCGGGAAATAAAAAAAGCCAAGAGGGCGGAGGATGAAAAAGCTGGACAAAAATGTGTCGAGAATATAAGTTAATTTGAAGCGGTCGAACGGTCTTACACGGACGCACAGGCGCGCGTAAACGAGAGAATGAGAAAAAAAAGAGGAAGAGAGGAGAGAGGAAATAACCACGCCTCCAACGGTAGAATTCAACGAGGATCGCCGAGGAGTTTCTGTTATGCTGATGTTGGAGGAGGTTTTCGGCGAGACGACCACCTGCCAGAGAACGCACACACGCGCGAACGTAGCGAATATAAGCGCAACGCGAGACGACGAAGGGCGAAGAGGAGATAAAAAAATGAGAGAAATCTCGTATGTTTTCTCTACCTTTTTCTCCTCGCGAGGCGGAAAAGAATAAAATAAGGAGGAAAAGAACCCGGCGAGGAGGCGAAAGACGAGGAAAGGAGACGAGGAAGATAGTCGCTCGACTGGTCAGGGCGCGTTTCGCGCTTGGACAGTTGGCTCGGACCTCGCCTCTCTCGCAACTCCAACGTCGCTCATAAATTCTGACGGACTTTCCTTCGCGCGAATATTTGCTCGATGAACACTCTTGGATATGCGCATACCCGTTTGCGTTTATCAAAAAATGTATACGAGTATTTGCACAAAAAAACTAATGAAATTTAAGATCTATCCGTAGGAAAAATAACGAGAAACATCAAATTATTATTGTATTTTTTGTTTTTATAAATTTTGCGAAAAATGTTGAAAAGTGTAAAAATCTAAAGTGTAAGACAGAGTATGGAATGATATTAATTTTTTATTTTCAGTAATTACTTCCATGTTCGTTGCCTTTTCCTCTTTCCGCTTCTGTTACTTTCATTCTGACTTAACGTCCGTTTGCCTCGGTTTTTCACAATTAAAATAATAAATTGTTTAATAATTTGCTTGCTTTAATTAATTTTTTATAAAAAAATTAAAAATATCAGGCTACGTTTAATTTAAAAGTGAAACACATATTTCGTCACAATATGTGGAAAAACAATGTTTCAACGTCCAGTTCGTCGTTGGATCGTTCTGTCAATTTTTTTCATTCTGCGAAGGGGCTGTCTTCTGACAAAGTTTTCGTGGGGGCGGCGTGTGTGAAGGGCGTTGCCCAATAATTATAATTATAGTATAGCGGCATTAGTAGCGTTAATTGCTACGTGAGTCTGGTCAAATAGACTGGTTGTAGAGCGAGGGAGCGAGAGAGATAAGAAAACGAGAGAGAAAGAGAGAGAGAGAAGGAAAGACCGAACCGAGAAGCCCGAGGCTTCGAAAGCGCCCTCGAGAAACACCTCGCTCTTCTCATCCTTCTCTTTTATACTAAATACTTCCATATACAGATATACATTATTTAAAATAGTACAACTCGTCTCTACTATACTTCGACGATCCCTCTCCGCGTTTCTTTCATCACTCTCATCTCCTTTCCCGAGGATCGAAACGTTTGCTAACAAGAAGCTCATTCCCCGACGATATCCTTTCATTTATTTTCACCTTTTAAATATTTACGATAATTACCGTAGCAAATAGACACTTTTTTTCAAAATTAGTCACGATATTGTGTCCAAGGAATAAAATGAAAACGTTTTCTTGGAAATGCTCGCGAGAAATCGTGAAAGATGATATAATAATAATATGTTTAATTTTATCTAATCGCCGCTAACGAGTCTGTCAGTGGAGCACGGTCGTGGATCGAGATTTATCGGGAGATAATGCAAAGAAAATTAATCCGCGGAGCCGGTAGGGACTCGGGGAGTACATTTTTCATCGTTATTTTCTCGCAGCTAAATAATAAAGGAGCACACACGGACCGATATCGTTTCATTCAGTCGCGCCTTAATTCCCGATGGATTATTTTCAACGCAATTGCACGCCCACCTTAACTTACGAGATTCTAGGTAATCCACCCACTGATAGATGGTTTATCCTTCAGCAACAGGTACGCAGAATGCGAAAGGAATCTGAAACGCATTCTGATAACAGTAATTACGATAGGAGAGCCTGTGTGTCATTCCCTTTTTTGTTTCCCTCTCTCTCTCTCTCTCACGCCCTTTTTTTTCTCGAACAACAAAAGTCGCCTCAGGGCTCCGTGCGTGGATATACAAATGTACCTTTAGTATAAAAATGCGTGTGTACATTCATTAGAATGTGTCGAAGAAAGAGGAGAGAGAGCCTGGCTGGATTTATCACGACTTAGAATAACGTTTTTTTTTATTTTCGAGAAAGAAAAAGAGAGTCTCTACCCGGGGTGGAGACTCAAATATATTTTCATCTCTTTTTCTCTGCACCCGCTCCTTCAGATTTCGCCCTCGGCTGTGTGAGAGGGAACGGGCGGTTTCGCCTAATGCACTAATAACACGGTGGCTGAAACTCATAATTAATAATCCTCGCGCGAGACTCTCTCCGTCCTCCTCAGCTCTCTCTTTCTCGTTCCCGACGTTCCGGCATTGGAAATATCGGGAATACAGAATCGAACGAGCGAAAAACAAATCAATAATATTTTCCATTATTTTTTAAAATTTTTTAGAGCTTCGAAATTGTTTGTTTTCGAGTAATCTCATATTTTCGATTCGACATTCAATCGTGATATTATTACCTGCATATTTTTATCTTAATGATATTAAATATAAATTTTTCATTCATTTCTAATTTTACTGCTAAGAATTATCAAAATTTTACCCAAATACTGAATTTCGGGATTTTCGTCCTTTTCGAACTTGTAGCAAAATATACGGTTTCTTGATGATTATATTGTAATTTTGGAATAATATTTTCATGAAATAGAATTCCACTGTTTTCGAGGTCGTGAAAAATGTACACAGACTAATAAATTGTTTTCTTGAGAATTGTAATTTTGTGTCGTCAGGTTGAGGTGACGTAGGATAAAATAAGAAGATACACTGCTGGTAAATAAAAGGGAGCAACGAAGGAAGATTGAGATAGAAAGAAGGAGAGGCGAAGAGTGAAGCAAGTAATTTTAATCTTGTCCTTTCAGACTTTGTAAATTTGTTCCTCCCCTTTTAACTCCTGTGCTTCCTTCGCCTCTTTCTTGGAAGACTTTTCTCTCATTTTCGCGTTGTCCCGGTTGTCTTGTCGCGAGAGGCCTGCCGGAGAGGTGCTCTTTTTTCAAGCCCCTTCGGGACGAGGAAAATAAAGACTCGCCTCCTTCTTTGCAGCCTGACGAAGATGCCCACTGTCTCCCGGTTTTTCTCTCTCTCTCTCTTCTCACAAATAAGATAATCTCCATTATAAACTGAGAGGTAAAACCGAGTAAACGACCGCGAGAGAAGTTATTTACGTCGTGGAAAACCGGAACGATGTCGGAAAACAGAGGGGAAAATAAATTTTTTCTCCCTTTTATTCCTCCATGCTCGTGAATTGGAAAATTATAAAAAAACTCTTCATCTTTCAGACTTATTACAGAAACAACAAATTTAATAATATATTGTAAGTTTCGTTCGCTTGTTGTTTTTGTTTTGTTAGTTCTTTGGATGGTAATAGAATTCTCGATCTGAATAATCATAATATAAATTTCTTTGCAGTTTAACTCATACAAAAATAATAACAAATTTAACACGAAACAAGTATATTATAAAATCAGACTGTACACATTTTTAAAAAATACAAGAGAATGTCCATTAAAAAAATTTAGCAATAAGGAACGTTTTGCTCGATATTTGTCAGAAATTATGGACAAGCAGATGTCTGTTAAAGTTGAATGTAATGAGAGTTCATAACCGTGTCGTAATGGATCATTAGGGTGGAGAGGAAGGGAAGATAGTTACGCTTCGTGGGCAGATAGCGATTCGACAGTGTGTATCCGATCTTGCCATTAGTCTCTGGTATGACCCATGGGGCGAGCTTACACGACAATTCATTCTTGTTATCTTGGAGCATTGATACAACAGAGATTCCTCGCTCGAATCTATGTGACAGTTTAGCCTATTGGAAACGGCGATCGCGAGCGCTGATAAAGGGAAAACTGATCGACCATTCGCTAAAATTTAATTAACGATTAATCAAATTATTTTGACATGTAAAAAATGGGAACTCGATAAATAAAATGAGAACTTGGTTGTGAAATGAAATTTATTATAACCTGTTGTATTTATTCCTTGAAATATTTATTTTTTCTCAAGACGTTTTATAAAATTATTGAACAGTGTTGGAACCAATCTCGACAGAATTTGAGATAAAGTAATTTGATTTATTAATGAAATTGTACTGCGTGGTAACAAATAAAAAATTCATAATTAATTTGATTAAAACAAAGCGAAAACTTGGTAAATTGGAATTCATAATAAATCTGTCATAGTTATTCATTGAATTATTCATTTTTTTCTCACTTCATGAATTTTGGAAAGAGTTGAAAACGATTTTGACAGAATTTGTGCTAAAACAATTTGATGATTCATCGTTAGCAATTCCGCTATTTTTTTTCTTAACGCGGAAGAGAAAACCGGATGCGTGTGGATTTTTTTCTGCCAAAATTTCGAGACTCCTGTAATTTTGTTCCTCACTGGATTCTTCATCGGGTTTCTCGAAGAATTTTAAAAAAGGCGAAGAAGAATGAAGAAGAAAAAGAGCGAGCCATTGAAGATTGCGTTCTATTGCATAAGCAGTTTCGCCGAGGCACGCAGTCTAGAAACTTTTCAAAAACGATCATTACTGGAAATGTCATGATAATGACTAGTCTCCGAATATATTCAAAGCAAAATGTGATAAAAAAATCAAAATTTTAAGATTTTTATGAAGAATTTATTAACTTGAATTTTGGTCACTAACCTGATAATAATTAGCTATTCAAATAAAAAAATTTTAAATCTTTATAAAGAGTTTGTTAACTCAAATTTCGATTACTATATATAGTCAAAAAATTTCGTTTCCCTTAAATTTATTAACATTTTTATGTATGTATGAGAGTGTATGGAGGGATAAACACGTATATTAGAATACGTATACATATAGAATCAGCAGTACAAGAGTTGGAGAGAGAGGAAAGTGGCGGATGGTGCGACAGAAATGAATAATGGATCGGAGCAGCCATGCCAGGGTGAGCTTGAATATTCATAATGCGCGAAGAGGTATGTGTAAAGCGTGCAAACCGTACGAGCGAAATTTCACCCTCTGTCTCATCGGCCTCATCCCTTTCTTTGTTATACATGCCGTAAAAATGTGTGCGCGAGTATTATAAATGTATTGAGAACTTGCGCGATATCAGACGACGCGAATTCAAATCGTTTTCTTGTCTCCCATCCCACTCTATTTTATAGAATAGATTCAGCGAGCATTGAGAATAAAGAGAGGTAAAATTTGATGAGAAAGAGGAAGGTGATGAGAGGCAAAACGAGCGGGAGAGAGAGAGAGGGAGAGTGAGTTTTGAGCTACCTGCTTGAATATGGAGCGAGCTGAGTTCTCTGGGCACGTTACCTGCTTCAATGGGCACTGGAATACGTATTTTCATCCAACCCGCAAAATTGGACTTCCAGATTGAATCTCTCCTCCCTCTCTGACTCGCGTCGCTTCTCTTTTACTTTTTGTCTTGATTCTCTCCACCGTCGCTAAAATTGCCGCTTTTCAGCTCTACGTAACTCTTTGCACTTTTCAAAATCATAAATGTCTTTTATTTAACAAAACTAAAAAAAACTCTTGATATAATGATTTTGAAAAATTACATCGAATTTTTTCATTTTCACGCGCTTTTTTTATTGCAGAGAAGAATTTGCGTTTATTGGAGTAAAAAAATGAAAAGATCGCAAACACGCGGAGGATCGAGTTTTCTGCACGAGATATAGAAATAAAAAAAGAGGTTAAAAAAACGAAGATCGCTCTAATTTCATAGATATACAATTTTATTCTTTTCTCCTCTGTCTTTCTTCTCTATTTTTTTGTTTTTCGAAAGTTCCCGAGAGACAAGAAGAATTAACGATTCCTCGTATCCCGAATACCGACGGGATTCGTTTTTTTTTTTCGTTTATTTTTTTGCTTTTTTTTTACGATCGTACACGAGTCTCTCGCGACTGTATACGACTGTTAACGACGTGCCATTAAATCGAGTTAACGAGGGTGGAAACGACCTCTCTATATCCCAGGCTCATTCTCTCTCTCTCTCTCCCTCTATCCATACGTTCTCTCTATTTGCCCGTCGCTCATTCCATTTTCGTTACAACACAAATCGCGCGAACTCTTCGCGTTTTTCATCGCGATATTCGTTCGTCGATTGAAATATTATTTTTTTCCTCAACCTTTTTTGTTCCTCCTCGATCGTCGTAACTAAATCCGTAATTCGAGAGGTTCCGCTTTTATTCGAGAGAAGTTATTTTTTCGCGGATAAAAAATGTTCAGGACGCTAAGTGCGAAGGGAAGAATTTTTGAGCTCGGAGGATGCGAGATTTTTCGATCGGTCACAATTACCGAATAATTTCAATGCCGAGGAGTCGTTTGCCAACGTTATTCAGTCGAGAACGACCCGGAGAGTAGGGGAGGAAAAAAAAGAGTGCGCGGCAAAAGCTACCGGGAACCTGGAATTAAGTTGATTAGAGGCTACCGTTCTTATAACTATGGCTACTACTGGAATTTAACCAGTTATTATATAGATACTCTTTGAAATCTTTTCACTGGCTACCGAACAGAAACGACGAGAATGAAGACGAGGACCGCTCAATTTTTATTTCATTCTTCTCTTGCTTTTTCCCTTTTTTAAATCATGTTGTTACGCATAGTTTCATCATAACACGAATTTACATTTTACATTTTACATTTCTCTCAAGTATAATTCAAGAAATCAATTCATTAATATTTTTCTTACGCATAAAATTAAATCTATTCACTACCTAGGAGAAAGGACGGAAACGAAGACCGCTCAATTTTTTTCTTATTTTTAAAAAATAATATTAAGTAATAAAATGAAGATGCATTCATATTTTTCATTCATAAGAAAGACAAGGTCATTTCTAGAAGATATTTTTTGAGAAAAAATTATTTCCTCTGATGAGGCAGTTTATAAGAGTGAAACTTATTTTTTCTAAATGATTGTATAATAACCGTAGGTGTAATTAAAAAAAACTGTGTTTGGGTATAAGCATATGCGAGTTATAATAGTATCCTTTTCGACGAATTATCCTTTATTATCCACGGTCAACCGTGATGACTTGTTCTCTCTTTTTTTTCTATCCGCATCTTCGTGACCCGAGTCAACCGCATGGAGGAGCGAGGGCAAAGAAAGAGAAGCAAAAAATACGAAAGAGCGGCGAAATTTGTTTTGAATAGAAAGAGCAAGGGATATGGAACGTTTTTCTGATAAAAAGAAGGATGAAATAGTTTTTCAATGTTTTTTTTTCTTTTTTTTTTTTCAAAAAATCTAAGAGCCTTCTCGGACGGAGAAGAATAAAATGTTTTTTCGTCCTTTTATCGTCCCGAGAGCTTCGAATCACGATATATAGGCCGATCAAATTAAAATTCGACCGTGCGATTCTCTTCTAGTTTTCGGCACGCGATCGTCCACGGAATTATGGGAATTATCTAGATTACCCCCGTCATTAAAATTCTCTGATTAATTTGTCCCGTTGTTCTAGATTCCAAAAAAATTCAAAATTTTTCGTCTATATGTTCTCGTTATTTTACTCTTTTTTGTATACTTTGTTCATCAAAAAATTGACGAAGCTAATTGAATCATTGAACAATATTTCAACACTGTTTCATTTCCCTTCGGACTTAATTGTCATCCAGAATTCGAAGAAAGATTATCCACTTTTATTGTCCCAGGGGAGTTATAAAATTTGAGAAGCTGTTTAAAACTCTCCCTCTTCTTCTCTTTCAAAGATCCCGAAGTTCATTATCAGTTAGAAGTTTGAGAATAAATTTGCCTCAGCGCAAAAGAAAATATTTAATTTTCATGTTAATTCAAAGTTGCTACTTTTTTAAAATTTATTTTAGATGTCTGTTTGAATATTAAAAAAAAAGAGAAAAGTTGGAGTATTGATAGCATTCTTGTGAAAAAATTAAAAGTCTATTTTAGGTGTACGTAGTAATACAAGCATCAAATATACAAAGAATACGAAAAAAAGAAGGAAAAATGTGAAAAAGAGGAGAAAGACGTATCGGAAAGTGTGACTGAAGATTGATGGTATTTTTTTCGAAATGGATAAAAAGTAAAAAAAATACATCTATGCATTGGATAATGGCTAAGTGGAGGGTTTCGAAGCACTTTGGAAGGATCAGGAGTGCGCGTCTCTTATTCTCTCGTTCAAAGGTTAACCAGGGTCTCAGAGGTAACTATCCGGCAGTGAAGTCCTTCCTGTGCATATAGTAGTCGTTCCTCAGGAGAAGAGAAGAGAAGAGAGGGAGAAAGAAGACAGAGAGAGAAAATATAGAGAGAGGAAAGAAATTTCATCCTTTCGTTTCTTCTTCGGCGATGCTAGTTAGCGTTAAAGATTGGCTCTCGCGTTTTGGTCTGCGCCATTATTCGGATCACCGAAACATCGGCAAAGACAGGAACAACACTCGGCAATAAAATAGCGGCAGCGCTAAGCTCTTTCGTTATTTATTGCTTCTCGGTGGCACAGGTGAGAGAAATCCGGACTCCGAAACGCAATAACTCGGTCCTCCATTCCGTTAGATCCAAATGCGTCCAGGATTTTTTTTCATCACTCTAACCAAAAGAGAGTTTCAAGACTATCGATGGAATCAATCAACCATCGTTTAAATTATCAAGGCATTAATAAAAGTCTTTTCATTTTAGATTTAAAAAATAAATGAGCATAAAATGGTCAATTTATTTCCATTTAGAAAAAACTGTCGAAGTAACGATCGCGATTGATAAAGAATTTGTTAAGTTCAAGACGATAATGAGAATGAAAGATCCATAAGGGGTTGAAGGGGCGATAAAAGTGGAAAAGAAGAAGAAGAAACGGCTGAAGCTTCGCCTGATTGAAACGTCAGCGTTTCAGGAGTTATGTGGCAGGGTAAGCGGCTCGTAGCTCTGTTCCGTTGATATACAACTGTAGCGGAACGATATACCACGTGTGTTTGCAAAATTGAGCGGGCGGATATACGTTTGGCGAAGTCGGGAAGCGGAGGAGGCCGCCTATTACAGATCGATGTAAAGTGCAAAGCAAACACGCCCGCGAACGCTCACACTTCCGAACGGGCTCAAACCGCGTGTGTGTTCTCGCATGATTGCCGGTTCACACATCGAGCTTGTACCAACAAAATATCCAATATTTTTCATTTTGTCTCGAAATCCTCGATTTCTAAATCCAACCGAACGAAACTTTCAATTTCAGCTGTATTTTACACTCTGCATAAATTTTTCACTAACGCGCGGATATGTTTGTTTTGACGAGCGTGTATATTTGCGAGAATAAAATATGAAAACTAATGAGTATGTACATTCGTATGATTGCTGGTTCACACGTTGAGCTCATACCGACAATTTAAAAATCAATCAACTTCTAAACCAATTTTTATAAGTCATGCAGATGAAACTTTCAACTTCTGCTATTTTACGTCTCACGTTAATTTTAAACAAACGTGGATACATTTTTTTTTTGATGAGCGTGCGAAGAAAATCCATGAATTATATGCGCATGCACATACTTTCTCGTATTTTAGCGTACATGACACACGCGCCTATTTCTCCGCGGCGGAAAGCGTACAATAATTGGCGATCGTAAAACATCCCGAAGGCGCTAACAGCTCGACAATATCCATGAAAGAAGCCTCGTAATCTCTATCCGGAGCTTTCTTCCGTTTTTCACAACATAGAGGAAGAAGAAAAAAAACGAGAAAAAATAAATAAGACGCGCGTCTCGAGCGAAAAAAAGTAAAAATAAACGAAAAAAAAAAAATTTCTGAAGAGCAGAGCGAAATCTTTTCTCCAGCAAAAAACGCAGAGCACTTGGAACTCGAAATTGGACGGTGGTCATTAGGAGTATTTTGTCCGCAGTGGAAAAGAGGCGAGCGAGAGACGAGATGAAACGGAGAAAAAGTGGAAGAGGCAAAGTGAAACGGAACTAATCATCGTTTTCAGTGGTTAAAGTCTGCGCGTTGTCAGACGTGATATTCCGCATTCGGTTTTTGTTCCCATCCGCGTTTTTCATCGCGTTACGAGAGCTTCGGCACTTCTGGGCGTGATCGGTCTCGTAAACGTAAACATCCTTTTTAACACACCGAAAATTCTACTCCTCGCTTGCAAATGAGGTCGTATTTAGCGCCAGGCAAATACGACCGTTTTTTTCATTTAATAAAAATCATAATAAGGATAATTGTAACAATATTGCTGCGGCGGGAGAACCAAATTGTTTGTTTTTACGACGAGTTTTTCTCGACGCACTCATAACCGACAATTACCATTATTCTCTCGTAAAAGAATGAACGAGATAGTTATACGCATTGAACGGAATAAGTTACGTTGTTGTTGTTTTTTTAATTCATTTCTCTTCAGGCGGAGAGTCGCGGAGGATGAAAACTTATTGTCTGATTTAAGAGAACTTTTGAGATAAGCTTTTTAAAAGTGAAATATTTCTCTGCGGGATTCTTTTTCTTCACTTCGAATGATTTCGTTTTGTACTTACAATTTTACGAGTTAAAAGTCTTCTTGAGGCCTGTCATTACAGAATAGACGACCGCGCGAGCCGAACGACGGAGAGAGAGAGAGAAAGAGCAAAAAAAGGCGACAAAAAAGAAGGAAATCTTCGAGAGCAGAAAAAGAGGCAGAAATTATACTCTCGTTCTCCGCTCCGGAATTTTTCAATTGTACGAGAATAAACCTCGTGAAAATGAAGAGCAAAAACGGAGAGAGAGAGAGCTTGAAGAAAACGTTTCAGTGATTTATTGCTCAATATTGTAAATTTATATTCCATAAAAGTTAACGTATCTATTTCAGTTCGTTTCATCATCCTTCTGACTACCATATTATAAATATTTAAGACCTGTTAATATTTTTCACACGTCGTCAAAAAATTTATGCCGCATATTTTACATTGTAATTTTGTTTATCGATATTTTTTTGTGTTAAATAATGAATATGCATTTAAAAATCAATCCAATGGACACTAAATATTTCTAAAAAAAATTCGTTTTAGGAAAAAAAAAATTAATTAATTTTATCCTGATATAATTTACCATTTGGTGCATCCTTGCGGTATTGTAGTAATCTAGATTCGGCATTTGACCAATATTCTGCTTCAAAACAGCGAATTATTCTTCTCTCTCCTGACCGTGACAATCGCCAGCGACGCTTTGAATTTTCCGTCGCGATATCACTGACACGCGAACATGGCTGAGATTTTTTCTCAAAGTACTCTCGAGCACACTATTAAAAAAAAACTGACAATGTACACTTCGCTGATCCGTTCACCGAATCAGTTTTTTTTCTTCCTCTCTCAAAACGAGAGAAAAAAAGGCTCTTATCTCACAACACAAAAACTGAGCCGTTTCCTCTCGAATGTTGCCGTAGCGAGGGAAGAGTCCCGATGGCTACACGTCACAGAACATTGCGTAAAAATCCTTCCGGCGGAAAACTCGTCGCGAGGATCGCGATGATCTGAGGGGCCCCGAAGCTGATTGAACAATGACAAAGGTAAACTCGAAAAAATGTTTTGAAAGTCCGTTTTGTTTAGAGAATCGCAAGCCCTCTGGTCTCAGAGGAGAAAAAAACTTGAATTCGTGGCGGATCGTGGCCTGAAACCGTCGTACGGAAGGACTCGAGGGTTACTGCGCCCGCGGGGCCTTAGCTACCAGAAAGGGCCCCCTCGCCCGACGACGCTCCAGTCCCGAGCTGGGTGGGAACGTGGGCGTGGCGAATCCGGGCTCCGCTCTACGACGGGACTCGCCTCGCTCCCCCACCATCGCCGCCGCACGGACGGGCCCCTCGACTTCGCGCTGGTCCCGATCGGGCCCTAACAACCACGCGGCCTTCCCCCACCCTCGGATATACGCCTGCGCCACCGGATTGGACGGCCCGCCAGGGCACCTCCGCGATTCTCCAGTACTCGCCCGCGGATCAAACTACCGAGATAAGCTCCCGTACGTACTCCTTATTTTATTTTCACGATTTTCGTTCGGGGCCTCCCTCCGGCATCTTTTCCTCTTCGAGGTCCAAAGTAATATTTATTTGAATAATCCAGAAGATCGAAGCATTAGAAATTTTTTTTAGATTTTTCTTATCAATTAGTTATCAAATTACAATGATTGATTTCACCAGGATGGATCGTTCATTAAAAAGAAATTAATTAGAAATTGAAATCATTAGAAGGTTGTTCGGAGAAATGTTTCTTGACATTTTTTTAGAGTACTTAATTTTTCAAAAAATAATTATTTAAAAAATTGTATGGTATAAATTGAAAATTTTTATAATACCAAGGTTTATCAAAAAAAATCCGGAAATTGAACGTAAAAGATATTAATATTTATTCTTTTCCAATATATTTTCAATGCATGCATGAGCTTTAACAATTTTTCATGTCTAAAGAAGGAAGAGATAAACCTTTACAGAATAATTTTTTTGCTAATTGTTTCCTTCGAATGGGGTCGTAATAAAACAACCTTGAAAAAAGTGCATCATCCTTCTCAAAGAAGTGATGAATCGAGATAAAGGTTTGAGATCTGTGATTAAGTAATAACTGACGTAATTCAAGAATGCCATATAATTGGTGAATCGGTTATTTAATACTGTTCGCATCGTGAGAAGTTGTTGAAAGTAAGCCAGCTAGAAGATTTTCAAGATCAGAGTCGGTTTAGCTGCCCGGAGCGACAATTATTTATCTCCCACCGAAAAGACAAATTTCTTTTGCCGATCTTTACAGATTTTTTTTTCTACGTGCGGAGAGGCAACATTTATCGGGTCGAGAAAATTCTTAACGATGAGAACGTCCTGACTCTCTGTGGTATATAAATTCTTTTTCACATTTGTTCTCGTTCGCTCGTCGAAGACTGCGCTTTGTCTCTTAACTCTCATCATCGTTGCTTTCCCTCAATCGGCTCGTTTTGCGTCGGGCTTGACTCACTCTACCATGAAGCTCCAAGACCGCCAACCGAGTCTGGGATTCTTATCGACGGTCAACATTCTCCATTCTGAGACTCTCATTTCATTACAGTCAGTTGACATTTTCACACAATGATTTTAAGTAGAAAAAAACTTTAAGAGTTTCTCACACCTATACAATATGATTCGAGCACTTGAAATTACACGCTCTTGTTGATATCGTCATGAAAAAATCGCCGTCAATTATTTTGTTGCTCATAAAAAATGGAAAAATTACGAGAGAGTCATGATCGAAAGGAATTCTAGAGGTAACATCGCTGTTCATTTCAGATCCTCATTTCATTATGGCCAGTTGGAATTTCCACATAAGAATTTTAAATAATGAAAGAGTTTCTCACACCTACAATCAGACTGCATGTAAAATTATATTCTTGTCAGCATTTTACTATAAAAAAATGTTAGCCAATTATTGTTGCTCATTGCAGCGATTATGTGAGATATTTGATGTTTGATAAAATTTTTACACGCTCTTGTGAGTATTATTATGAACAAAATAATGTTCAGTAATTATTTTCTACTCGAATATGAGGTTCAGATATTATGTAAGCGGTTGGATCGAGAGGAATTCTGGAGTTCCCGCGTTTCTCATTTTCTCTCTGTCATCGAGGATCTCCCTCGGATGTTCGACTATTCTGGGCAGGCTGGGAATTTCGAGGGTTGACTCCCAATTGGCTGGTTCGGACCCCACAGAGTCAACGGGATTCCCATGGGAACTGAACACGAGGCAGGCAACTCTACTGGCCACTCCTATATACGCAGCCACGATTCGTACGTACAACATTACAATAACAATGAACTAAGGAAGAATTCTTTTCTAGTTTCCTTCCCTGAAGGCGCCATCGCGATTTTTTTGGAGAAAGTTCAAGCGCGAAAATTTTTCCCATCCTGTATGCAGACTTTTTTTTCGGCGTCTCGTGAGCAAGTAGAGCGACGAATAATTTCTCGTCAGTCATCGCTTCGTTAATGACAAGATCGTTGAACGTGCGGTCGGACGAGGTTGTCTCTCGAAGATTGCAACGCTTCATTATCTTTTTTTATCCGCGATAAAAAGAGCCGAGTGTCAGTATTTTACTTTCCGATAACTCAATTCTTGTATATCAATTACGATCACAAGGGTGAAAAGAAAGATTTATTTTTTACGAGAATCTTCCAAAATATTCAACAATAAATTTTAGGAAATTATAATCCAGTTGAATTAGAAAAATAGTGAGTAAATCGAATTTTCAATATCAATTATCAATTTATTAATTGATAAAAAACCTTACGATTGTGCTTACTGAATTTTTTCTACATTCAATAATAATTTCATAAAGCGAAACATTGAAATTAGTCGGAAAAACGTCTTCTCTCCGTGTGTGAGTGTTTCTTTTTAATGAGTGGAAAAATGCGAAAAAAATCGTCGAGATGCAGAAAGAGGAAGAAAAAGAGTAAAAAAATGAAGGAGAGAGGAACGAGAAATGTATGTATGAAGAATTCGTGTGTATACAAATTTGTGTGTATACAAATTCCACGGATGCACGTGAGCCCGTGAGCAAGGGCGTGAAAGGAATCCCGACGATGAAATTGCTTTACGAGGAATTTCTGAATCGGTTATAAACCGAACGCGAAGACTAAGGAGGAGGACGACGACGGCGGTGGCGGTGGCGGCGGCGGCGGTTAACTCGCGGAATCGTGACGGCCCAGGGCGCACACGCGAGCTTACCAGAAAATTTGCGATTGACCCAACAAAATTGGAATCAGGGATGAGGAAAAGGATGAGAATAACACAGAGAGGGAAAGAGAAGTAAGCTCTGGTGGCAGAATATTATTCTCTCTTCTTCAATATTATTTAAAAAGAAAAAAATAAACGAACCAAAACGAACGAACGAAGGAATTTAAAAAAAAGGATTCTCCGTTGCAGTTTCAACTATCGTTGGTTGCCTCGAGCCCGCGTTCGCTGATGTATATGAGAAAAATTTGTCGGTATATGAAAGAGCAAACTTTCAATTGAATTTGCTTCTAATTTTGAAAGCACCCTTTGTATAAAAATAATTTGAAAAAAAAAAACATTATCGATTATTTTCAATAGCTTTGATAAACAGTTTGTAGCATTTTTATCTCCACTTCACGATTAATGAAATATTTATCATTACTCCAAATATGATTAAGAATCCAAAAAAATATACTTCCTCCAATTTTATAGACTTTTGTCGAATCGTTCTTTGGAGCAGATGGTATCGAAATATTTTTTTAAATTTCTTCGATTCGATTGGAAGAGATCCAAAAAAAATTTTTTTTCCTCAAATTTTGCACTTTTTTCGAATCGTCTTTGGAAAACGTGGTATCGAATTCTCCCGGGGCTCTTATATTTGAAAATTCTCATGTGTCTCAGGGCGTAACCGTAGAGACGACAGAGACGAGAGAGAAAGAAAATGGGGGTTGGTGGAGAGGTTTCAAGAGGGTTGAGCAAAAGAGGATTCCTCGGTGTATGTATTATTATATACCTAGACAGAGAGAGAGAGAATGATAGGAGGTGGGTATAAGGTATCTTATTGATCTGGTAGCCTGGGGCGTGTCATCCTGGGCTGTTTGGCCGCAGGGAGGACCGCACAGCTAACCCTAAAGCAAAGGGGGGAATCTCGTGGCGGTTGCTGCTGTTCCTGTTGGGGGGATGCTGGATAGACTGAGAAAAGCGAGCGAGCGAGATAGACAGCGACAGCCAGAGAGAGAGAGAGAGAGAGAGAGAGAGCACAGAAATGACAGAGAGAAACTCGGAGAGAGAAAAGGGGATGATTTTGCGCATGCGCGTCCCAGCATCCGTTTTCCATGCCCGTAGGGGTAACTCCCAATCACCAGGAGCTAGAAACACTCTCTTGGCCCTAGGGGTTGTCAAGACTTTTACGAAAAGAGAAAAAAAAAGATTCTCCCTCTCGCCTGAGAACTGGAAAAGAGAGAAAGAGAGAGAGAGATGAGCAGAGGCGGAAACGTGGAAGAATTTCGCGACGTTTTCTTTTTATTTCGTTGAAAGATCGGAGAGAAGAGAAAAGGGACTGGAGGAAAAAATTATTCTCCGTCTGATCTGAAGCAGGCTTTTACTACTGATGCTTTCACCTTGTCTCGGACGTTAAATCTCCCACACGCAAAAGCTCCAAGATTTTATTTTCCTTCTCTCCTCCCCCTTTTACCACCCCTCACTTTCTCTCTCCAATTCTTTTTCCCCTTGCCATATATTTTTTGCCCCTTTGTACTAGTGTTTATGTATAAACTTTTAGGGCGACTTTGATTCTTCCTTTTCTCTTTTCCGAGCAAAAAATGGCGGCCTTAGTCCCCTCCGACACGAGCGACGAACTTGGGGTGGAAATAAATCTTGCCGTTTACCATCTCGATTCTTTCTTTCAAGGAAATCTATCGAAAATACAATTTCTTCATTTTCCATTTCATATTTACCTTGTAATCTTGAAAAGTATTTACAAGAGTCTCGTACGAGAATGACGTTGGCACATCGCTTGATTTTTTCCATTAGGCAAAAAAAAAGATTCGAAGTAAAGAGATAAAAGTACAAAAACCATGTGCACCTAAATTTAATATTTGAATTAAAGAGTGAAACAAGAATAAGCAGTGCTGAAAAATCCAATCCGAAAATGAATTTCACTCCAACTCGAATGACAAAGTTGGAGTGAAAACAAAAATTTTATCATTATACCATCTCGATTCTTTCTCTCCATGAAATCTATCGAAAATAAATGTTCTTCTTTTCCCATTTGCTATTTACTTTGTAATTTCAAAAAGTATATACAAAAGTATTGTATAAGAATAGTGCAGACACCGTTCGATTTTTCTTCCAGGAGAAAGAGCCAAGAAAGAAGAGACTCCAAGTAAAAAGAAAACGATGAAAATACGAAGAGAATGGGTACAAAATTTTGATATTTAAATGAAAAGGTAGAAAAAAAAGCAGAGCTGAAAAAAAACCCCGAGAGTCGAAAGAAAAAAAAAGTGAAGAGGAGGATAAAGAGAGGAGAGGAAGAGGATGGTGCATAATCGATGATCACAGTCATAATAAATGAAGTATGCCTTGGTATAGAGTGCACGGGGAGACTGGAAGGTATATAGCTCGAGCTTACAATCCATGCAAATGTATAGACATACTTTTGCGGATAAATATATGTATATGAAGGCGCAAGGTATCCGAAGGTACCTGACGACGGCCCGAAGGCATCCACGGGAGGATCATCCTGCTCGTAATCCGAGGTGTGCATCGCGTATCGCATATCCCATCGAAAAATCTCTCTCTTTCTCTCTCTCCCTCTCTCCCTCTCTCTCTGTCTCTCTTCTACATCATACCAAGATACGTTCTTACTTCGTTTTCTTGCAGTCTCGAACGACGTTTCTTACACGATCCAAGTCCACTGGAACTTGAGAAGAAAGAAGAGAGAGAAGGAAAAGACGAGAGAGAGAGAGAGAGAGAGAGAGAGAGCGAGAGGGGGGTGGAGCTCATCATCGCTGTACCGAAGTAGCTAATCATAATACCGTGTACGCGCGAACCCTCTTTTTTCATCTCCCTCCGTGTCTCTCTTTCTCTCTTGTTCCTCTACCGTATGGAGGAATGAGAGAGGCAAAAGTGAGACTCCGAGACGTATAAAATTAATAAAAAAATAAGTAAGGAAAAAAAGGAGAAGGATCACTCGAGAGATCGGCCAGGTGCGTGCAAAAGCTGGACGACGATTAGTCGAGTTATAAATTTCGATCCACCTCATCTCTTCCTCTTTTTTTTTATTTCTCCATAATCCTCTTCTCTCTCTTTTTTATCCGTTCCGCCATGTTCGCTCGGCCGAAACGCATTTACAAAAATTGTTGTCTCGACTACGTCGAAATCCTGGAAATACTTTCCTCGATATAAATAATTTTCGATATATGGATGAGGAAAATTTTTTGCAAGAAATTTCTTGAAAATTTTCTCCTCGCGATTTCACGAAAGACAAAAATTTTTTAATAAAAAAAACCCCGACGGTGTCACAAAGATGAAGGAAAATATATTTTCCGATTAAAATTCGTTGAAACAAAGGCCATGGAAAGAAAATGAGAGAGTCTCGCGTCGATATACGTGCGTAAAAATGAGAGGGATGAAAAGGGAAAGAGATGAGAGTGACGTAGAGGGTAAAAGCAGGAGCGAGCTCAAGTTAGAATTGATCGGAGAGGAGAGGAAGGAAGGATTGTAGGGACACTGAATACGAGGCAGTGAGGCTGAGGGGGTGGAATGAGTGAGTGAGCGAGAGAGAGAGAAAGAGACAGAGAGAGGCAAAACGTAGAGGGTTGCCCGCTAGCGCAAGCGCCCCTCAGGCTACGTCACATCGATTCCTCCGGGAAGAGCTTACAAAATGGCTGCCGGCGGTTCCATTTCTTCGCGTTGTATTCTCAATCCTACAGCTTCCAACGCGTTCCCAAACCTACAACGACCCTGTTACTTAGCTCACGCGTTTTTACACATAGCTATATGTACAATAATAAAACCAGGAATTTAAAAAAATTCATGAAGTTACCAGCATCAAAATATAATTAAGTAAAAAAAAACAAAAATTTTAAAGTAGAAACAGCCGACAGTGTACAGACAGATTTTTTAACTTTTTCGTTTAGCATGTGCGCTTTCAACGGCTATATAGTAATATAACCGCAAGTTACAAAAAATCAATATACATTTCTACAAAACCGTGATGCAACGATAAATCTAAAACTATAAGTAGAATCGCCTGGAAATGTCGAGACGCTTTTTGAGGACAATTTTTTTTTATCAAGATCTTTCATTGTCTCCAGGATTTTCCGTGCATGAGAGAATGAGAAGGATAACCTCGGAGACGAGCTTTTGTCATGGTGTGAGAAAATCGATTCACCTTGGGAGAACGAAGGAAGAGGAATCCTGATGGGAGATGAGAGCGGCGGCAATGCTAAAAGTGGAAGAGGACTGTCTTCGAGCTCGTCGCCTTCGTGTCTTCTCCTCTCTTTCTCTCTCTCTCTTCTCCTCGTCGTCTCTGCGTTCTTGCAGAACACGCGCGGAAGGAATTTAATTATTAACCGGGCCAGAAGGTGCAACCTCATCTTCGCTTCCGCTTTTTCTCCTCCCTCAGATTCCCTTTTACAAAGGCGTCATTGATCTTTGCACTCGCGTTATCGTTCCGGCAAATAGAATTACCTAAATTCTGAATAATCTTGCGAAAACTCGCGAATTTGCGTTTATTTTGGAAAATTTCAGCAAACAGGATGCAATTTTTATTCTCGTGGTAACTGGCGCTTCCGGATGCCTAAACATCGGAGCAGCATCCAGGATGTAAACGGAAAAATACGTACTAGAGAAATTCAATTATTACAACCGAGTTAGAAGGTACAAACATTCGCTTCCGTTTTTCTCCTTCCTCATACAGAAAGGCGTCATTGATATTTACACTCGTGCTATCATCCCAGAAAATTAACCGACTACGAAAATTCTTACGAAATTATCAAATTTCCGTATTTTCGAAAATTCGAACAAACACGATGATTTTTTAATTTTCGTCGTAACCGCGCTTCCGGATTGATCTAAACATTGCAGCGGCTTCGAGGACGCGAGAGGAAAACCGAGAGGGGCACGTCGGTGATCGTCGAGCGTGTGTGTCTATTACAAAACATGAGGAGCCCGGAGGGTTGAATGGACAAAATATACGAAGTGATTGAGTGAAAGAGAGGGAGGGAGAGAGAGAAAGAGAGGGAAAATTACTGGCGAGTAGCGAACGCATGAGAAACGAGCCAGATGAGAATTGAGGAACATGCGGCCGAACAGAGGGTCGTTCGCATTCGCTCACAGTATAAACATCCATTCGATACGACACCGTCTCTACACTCGCTTGCACATCGGATACACGCCGGTCCGAGAGAGAATACGCTGCGCTACGCCTGGAGAGACAGAGAAAACGTCGAATAGCAATGAGAGCGTTTCATTGGTACATTTAGTTCCGAACACACTCCAGGTTTCCGTTACAGTTTCCATATCGCATATACGCCAAATGCATATTCACTTACAATTCCTCTCCCTTCATCCGTAAAAATTTATACCCCCGCACAAACATTTCAGACGCGAAGCTCGCAGTATTCATAAGATTGCGCGCAAACGCATCGACGTAACGAAAATAATAATATATGTGAATGTTTTGGAAACTTTCAACGAGTATTCGAAGCTTTAAATTAATTTAGAAATATTATATTATGAAGAATTGTTAGAACAAACGTCAGGACGTTAGATATGGTTGGTGAATTTTCGAGAGTAAATTAGCCAAGGAAAAGGTTTCGGTGAATTTCTGATCGTGGTGAATTCCGAGAGAAATGGACCCTCGGAAATAAGGTCTGACCAGGTATCGTGTGTCCGCTCGGTGGTTCCTGTGGGAGCCGTAATGCTTGCTCCTGCGGTCACCTCATGAAATGACGTTTCAATATGCATGCATGCGTTTCACAGCTCGACCTCACCCATGCACACCAGTACACATATTCATTTATAAATATAGTCGCGTACACACGCTCGACCTACGATCCTCTCAATTCACCCATTCGCCATCCTTATTCTCAAAAATTATCCAATATTTTCGTTTTTGGAAAATAAATCCGTTTTTGACATTTTTCGAGAATTATTTGAGCTTTAAATATTAGAAAAACTCTATAACAAATTATAACTTTGATTTAAACAAAAAATAATAATATTTAAATTTCAAGTTTTATCGAAGAAATATTTATTATTATTTAGAATGTCCTCTGCTCGCTCTTTATTGAATTTTTTTTTGGTTATGCACTTTATGAACGTTTTTCGTCTGAGGCGCATCAACAATCGTGATTTTTTTTATGTCGCTTTGATGCTCCGCGGACTCACGGGAGAGAGAAAAGCCGATGGAGGAGGGAAAGGGAGACGCGAGTCCTGGCTCGTCTCGCATTTTGTAGCTGACGGTATAACGCGTATGAGAGCACCGCCAGATGTGACTACACATTCCGCTTTTGTGTCCTGCGGCCTATCGCGAAATTCCGTTCCAGCTTCCGGTCACTTTTTATCTCTTACTCTCTCACTCTCTCCGAGTAACAAAATTCATTTCTCACCCTCTTTTCCTCCAATGACAACATCAATTTTTTGCTTCCAAAGTCCACTACAATCCTCTCCAGCGATTATTCCTTTTTTATATTTCTACCGTTTTGTTTCGAACGTCGCGACGAAGACAAAAATTCAGGCACAGTTTTCATAAAAATGATTTTGAAGCTTCCTCCGCGAGTCGAAATTTCTCTACACGGTTCAGTGAAAAAAAAAGTTTGTTCGAAAATCAAAGTTTGTTGTTTGTTTTGGGGAAACTCGAGATCGAGAACCTCGATCGGTTTTCGGTTTATAGTTCCCGTCAGGATATAGAAACTTGATGAATCGCATCGAAAGGATTAGGAATCGCGGCTGGATATATTTCTGTGGGTGCCTCCGCGGCCCCACCGCCGATGTGTTCTCTCTTTTGCAAGCCCGGGGCAATTCTCGGGCCGGCTGCGCCATCTGTTTTCGGGTAAACATACGCGATCATCCAGGCCCGAGTTCCATTCTCGTTTTTCGCCCGCGGACAAAATTCAATTTAGCTGGATGAAGCGTAAACATGGAGATAGAGAAAGAGAGGAACGAAAAACGAGAGACGGAAAGTGGAAAAAAATTTTTTCACGGGAAAACATATCGTGTGTAAAAAAGGAAGAATGTTTCGGATCGCCCGAGATCCCGTCCATTTTTTCATCCCAACCGGTGAACGCGCTCTCTGTCCTGTCGCGTTACACGCGGACAAAAAATTCCATGTTTTTCGTGTTTCCTCTCTACTTCCAATCGCTCCTAACTTCCGATCCATTTGCACTCGACATCGCTTCCCATTTTACTCCGTTGGCACACCTTCCGGTCAAATTCGTTCAGACAACATTTGCCAAAAAACGGGATCACTAATAGAATTTTCCTCTTTTCCAAAAATTCCATCCTCCTCTTTAAATAAGTTTTTGCCTGAGAATTAAAGTCAAACTGGAAGAAAGTCGCGGGGCATCATTTTAGGAAATCTTCTTCAAAGCACGTCGAATTATGTTTTTTGCATTTCTTCGAACTTTCAATTTATTTGTCCTCAACGCTACTTTTACTATTTTAATATTTCATTTACACAAGGATTTTCAGTTTTTGAGACATTCCGTTCACTATGAGAACTATAAGAATTTTTATAATGAATGAAAATGATCGTCTGATGAAGTTTTCGGGAAGACACATCGCGTGTCACGGCGACGACCGATTATCCGTCATTTTTTTGCTCTGTTCCTCCTGGTCATCAGAGGCGTGAATAAAATAGGAGTTCCAACCGTAACTAATTACGAGATAAAAGGCGAAGGAGCTAAAAAATAGCGATTCGAAAAAGATTAGCAAAGACGAGAAAAACGAGAGTCCAAGATTTATCAGCAAAAAATTGTTAAGTTTTGATAAATTTGACGTTCTTCTCGAAGGACGTTCGTATATTTTGTATTTTTATATATTTATTTCCGGCTGTCGAGAGCTTTCATCGAGGAAAAATAGGAGCGACGGATGAAAAAAAGGATGGAGAGGTTAACAACTCGAGTGGACGCGAGCAAAGGCCACCACTGAGAAAAAAGATTGATGCGAGCTGTGTCAGCGTCATAATTGAATGAGTACCCGTGAGCCTTCTCGGCCTTTCTCGACGCTTTTCTCCCTTCTTCCAATCTTCCCCGCTCTCTCGTCTTTTTATTCTTTCTCCTCTGGTGTACCCGTGCCGCCCTTCGGTACAGCCGCATACTTCGCGACTAATTACCGAAAAGTGCCAACAGCTCCGATAAAATCGATATTTTTAAATTGATTACAATTAAAATTTTTTTTATCTTTTTAATCGATTACAAAAAACATCTTTTTCGATGAAAAGAGATTAACTTTTTTTTCTTTTTTAGCAACGTCTCTTAATGTAGAAATATTAAGAAAAATGTTGTTACAATTATCGAAAAAGTGCCAACGGCCCCGATAAAAATTGATTTTCCAAATTGATCGCGATTGACATTTTTTTTCCTTATTTTTAATCAATCAAAAAAGAAATCTCTCTTTTTTCTTGAATATTGAAAGGAGCTAATTACCTTTTCCTTTTGTAGATATTTCTCTCAATGGAGGAATCTCAAGGAAAATTTCCTTTGAAATTTTTCATCATTTCTCTCGTCACGTGTACGCTAGTGAAAAAAGCGGCTAAGTTCTGCATTTCCTTTGACGCTTTCTTGTCAATTTTTTGCAAGCCCCGCGTGACCTACAATTCTTTCTTGGACCTCGGTAGAGAGTTAACGCTGACTTATTTTTAGAGCGAGTTTAAAGAACGTTCAAGTCTTCAGAGAGTGCGCGTGTTTTTGAAAAGAAAACTCTGGACGCCGCGTGTATCACACTCTGATGAAACCTTCACAGCGAGAGATAGGAAGAGAGAAAGAGAGAGAGGAAAGCCCAGCGCTTTCTTCATGTATCTGTACAATCTCTGAGCTCTTTTATTCTTCTTGTTTCATCGTCGGAATCGCAGGAATCCGAGTAAGAGCCGGCGCGTCTTTTCACAGCAAAAAAGCAGGAACAAAAAAAATTGAACGAAAGTAAAAAAATCAGAGAAAATTAAAATCGAAAGAAAAAAAAATGCATTTCGTTGGGGTTTTGTGGAATTAGCCCCGTAGTGAAGAAAATGACGGCGGAATAATTTTTGAGAGAGAGCAGAAAGTGAAGGAGGAGTTAAAGAGACACCGAAATGCGAAGGAGGAAAAAAGTGAGAGGGAGAAAGAGAACGAAAAGGCGAAAAGGGAAGGAGAATGAGTGTGGGAATCTCACGTACGTTCTTTTAAGGTATGTTCGGAATGGACGGCACGCGAGGAACTAACCACCCATTAGGCCGAGCCCTAATCTCTAATTATTTAATAAAAATACGTTTACGACGTGGCGCACCGTACGCCCATAATATCCCGTTTCTTTCTATATCTATAGATGGAGATTTTTTTGCACAAGCGAAAGGGAGACAGAGAGGGCGACGAGAGAGAGAGAGAGAAAAAGAGCGAGGCCGATTTTTTCGGGCTCTGCTCTCGCGGTACGTTTTTTCGCGAAAAGAAATAAGAGGTGGAGGCGGAGGGGGCAGCGAAAGCCCCCCAGGAGAAAAGATCCAAAATGAGAGCCAAAGGCCCTAAAGGGTCGAAGGTCGATCCTTCGGATCTCTACTTTGCGAATATACTTTATTCTGCATGCATTCCCCGCGTGTATGCACGTATGTTGCAATTTTCATGTACGAGCATCTCTTCGAGGTACGAGACGGATCGATAAGTCTTAAATTTATGCCCAGACGATAGCTCGTGCCATCCTCGACGCTTGCTCCTTTTTTTACAATCGCTATCAACGTCCAGATTATTTTGCTTCGCCAAACCCAGAAATAATATTTTTAAACTTTGCAAATGATGCAACTTTTACTGTTGCAAAAAAAAAGATTAATCGAAAGGAAAATATTATTGTACAGTTAGTAAGAAATAAAAAATAATTTCATTTTTTTCAATAAAAAAAAATTACATTATATGAGTAAAAATAATTTTTGCGTCAGGGAAATGACTGCATTGGGAATATTATTTAAAATATATATGAATAAAGTATGTAAATAAATATTGGAGCGAGCCATGAGAACTGAAAAGCGAGGGGTAGGGAAGGAGAAAATTTCGTCGAATACGGACGGTCGCGCTTGAGAATTGAAGGAAGATATCAGCACGTTGAGTGTATCGGCTGTTGGCTGGGGATTCGAGGATTGAGGTCGTTTCTACTGTCCAAACAGTTCAAGGTGCCCTGTGTACACTCTTCGTCCTTTGGCTCTCCCTCTTTCTATTTATCTCTCTCTCTCTCTCGCTCTTTCTCTATCGCTTAGTCTCGGTCCATCAGCCAATATAGACATGTATAGCACATATGTCGGAGGGTTTTTTCCAATATCGAAAGTGGCTGGCTTTGTCGCGTTTGTTTACACGCACGGACCGTTCTCATTTTTCTTCTGTGCCAGCTCAATCTCCGAATTCTCGCGAACGCGCTCTCAAATTGATCCTCAATGTCTGTACATACCAACAAAAAAGGGATTAGACGCCTTGCATCGAACCATATAGTAGCAAAGTTCCAGAATGAAGAAGAATTGTAGTTAAGCACTTTTTATTAAATCAATAAAAATTGTGTATTGAAAATTTTTTTCAATGCGTATAAAAATTGTATTAAAAAATAAAGTTTTTGAGAAATGAAAACTCTTCTGAGGAACTGAAAGTTGAGGAATTTCGCGCGGAATTTCGGTGCATTCGGACAAAAAAAATTCGGCGCGTTATCCTCCCACGAAGGAGCAAAATTTTGAGGATTTCACCTCTTTTGTTTCATTTTTCATCTCAGGCTCTTTCTGCTCCTTTCGGTGAAACGAGAGGGAAGAAAAAGTCGGAAGAAAAGGAGGTCCTAGGCTCGAGGTAAGAGGAACGCGAAATTCGCAGTTATGCCGCAGTTTCGCTTGTTCCGCGGTAGAAGGAGAAGGAGAAAAATATTTGGGAAAGAGAGGTGGATAGAGCGAGACGGAGAACGACTCTGGTAAAAGACTAAAAGGGCGCCTACCTGCCAGAACCATTGATTACCGAAACGCGCTTCTTCCCACACACAATAAGCCACAAAACACTCTTGCAAAAAGATTCTCAATAAAACCAAACCGTTTTGTTTCCTCTTCTTCCTCGGGGGAGCTTTTTTCCAAAACAAGAAAAAACGCTACAAAATATTACATTTTCATTACAAAAATATTCATACACTGACTTTTTTGAAATGTTTTTCTGAAAAATGCACCTTTTAAATCCTTGAGCAAAAAACTCCCCCAAAATATTCATAACTCCGAAAAAAATTGCATCTTCAGATAAATTAAACAAAAAAAAATCTAAAAATATTGCGGAGTGTATCAATAAGTTTTTTTTTCATATTCATATGGATGAAGGTTTTTTCAAATTCTATAAAAACCATAATAAAAACTTAAATAAAATTTGAGTAAAAAAAATCTGATGACAATGATATTTGATAAAATAGATGGTACGTATTAAAAAGATACTTTTCGTATCCTCGGGCAAAAAAATGTTCCCCAAAAGATGCTTATCCTCGAAGAATGATTTATTTCGGATCGTTTGATCGGTCACCGAAAAAAGAGTCGAAAAATATCGCGGGGGTGTACGAAGAAAGAAAAATAATGGAATGGAGTGGAGAGAGAGAGAGAACGGAAAAAAGAGTTCGGAACTTTGTGTCGGCGGGAGGCGCCAGGGCGTTTTGCTCGGAGGTCAAGTAACCTTTTCATTAGTTAACCTTGCGCGGCATAGGCGCGGTGTTGAGGTCCGCGGTGAGGTCCTGTAAAAAAGTTTGATGGAAGTTTCGGGGGTGGAAAGGATTTCTGCGAGGAGGAAACTCGAAAAAACATTGACGCGAACGAGAGAGCAATGATTTCTTTTGTAACGCAACATTACCGTATGGCGAGGTATACATATCTCTATACCTCACGGACGGAGAAGACGAGGAAACGAGGAGAGTGAGACTAAAAACTACAAAGTATATAATTATTAGCGTGGCGGATTCGCCCGCGGGGCGAACCTTATAATTTTCGTGGCGCCATAAAGAAAGTTTGGATTCGGAGCGCAGAAAATAAGGAAGAGGAGAGAAAATGGGGGAGTGGAAGATGGAGAAACTTTTGGAGACACGTGAACGATAATTATCACCGCCTTTTGCCTCCTCTTCAAAGTCCTCTTTAACCCTTTCTAACCAGGCGCAAAGTTCTCGTTCGCTCTTCCCAAAAATTTAGGAAAAAATAAATTTGAAAAAGTAATTTTGGATGTCTGGAGAAAAGAAATTTTTTTTTCCCACTCTTTGACGTCTATAGATAAAAAATCCACCTTTGACCCTCCGTGCGAGCGTATCAGTTTTACCGCGAATTAAGGATCGAGTCTAGCTTCCAGTCTAGATGAGACGATGAGCAGACAACGTCTGGACACGCAAGTCTCTTTTTCACGGTTCCTCCCGCTTGCGATTTTTTCGCAGACTCGCGGGAATTCGGCCGTGTGAACTCTGAATCCTTTTCACCAGAACAATATTCTCTAGCTTAGATTATACACATATAGACAATTTGTAATTTCCTTTCGCCTTTTTTTCATACCTCGCGCATTTCTTCGAAAAACATCGATATAATTGTGAGAAACTTTTGGGCATTGAGATCATTTGCGATTTGATAATTATTATTTTCTCTTACTCGCCTCGAAAATTGCTATTGTTTTTCTAGTTTTATCCTCGAAGAAAAAACATGCAAGCGAACAAAAATTGAAATAAAATAATTAAATTGTATTCTTGTTTATTATAAAAATTAACATACCTTTAGATTTTTATTCTCGAACAAATAATATCAAAGTAAATTACATTAAGTATTTTGAACACGAAGAAAGTACGAGCAAAAAAAGCGAAGACAATCTGAAAAGTGTAATTGAGATCATTTGCAATTTGATAAATTTATTATTTTCATATTTGCATCGACAATTACTATTGTATTTTATGTTTTTGAGTGAGGATAAACATTCTCGAAGAAATAATATGCAAACAGGGAATAATTAAATATAAAAGAGAAGCTAAGAATTTAGCGGTAATTATGTCATGCTGAGTGTTTCATTTTTCGTGGGGACATAAATGTAAAAAGCAAAAGTAGAAGCTCGAAAACTGACAGGCAACGTACGAGAAGAACGAATGAAACGAGAGCGAAGAAAGGACGAGGAAAAGGGAGGAAAAGCTCAAAAGCAACCCCCAAGGCGTTCTCTGTGTTCCCGACTCGTGGAAAGAGCGCAGATTCCACGCATAAATGTATATATAATATTTATAAATGCGGTATGTATATTTTTTCGTGGCACAATACAGAAAATATATAAATTTCTAACACAGAGCATGAGAATTCTTTTTATTCCTCTTTTCTCTGTCTCTTTCCCATTTTGTCCAGAAGGTAAATTTGTCCTGTGTGTGACAAGCCAAAAGGATTGCTCGGACGTATTGAAATTCTATTTGTAACATTAAAAAATACATCAAAGAACGTATACAAATGTTAGCAGCGTATCAAGTCTATCCACAGCAGGAAAATTATTTATTTCTACACCCAAAAAACGACCATTCGTTATGAGAATAATAGACATCAATTGATGAATTATCCAGATTCCTTTTTTATAGGAAAATACACATACAGCTGGGATGGGTGAGAGAAAAATTGGATTTGCGAAGTTCTAGAAAAAAAAAGTAACAACGAGATATCGGGAAAACAAATATAAAAAAAAGTTATATAGGTATATAAAAATATGTGTATAAATATGTTTGAAAGAAAAAGCCCGGGGCAGGAAGACGAGAAGTGGTTTCGCAACGACCACTGTTGTAGAAGCCTCTGAGAGCAAAACTCCTTACTCGCACCGAGCTCTCTCTTCCTTTTAAATCTATCTCTCTCATTTATGTGCTGTACACAAATTTATTTTCGTATCTGTATACACGTTTGTGCTCGTAAAGAGAGAAAGAGAGAGAGAGAGAGAGGAGGAAAAAAAGGAAGTGAGATGAGAGAAGATTGGGGGAGAGAGCAAAAATGGTGAGGGGGTAGAATCGCGGGCCTCAAGGGCCCAAAAGTTCTTTCCTGCAGTTCGCGTGGCATGCGCACCTTGCGCATAATTAATAATTGCACTCGAGGAGAGAGAAATAAAAACTGGAAGAGAAAAGCGCCCACACTCGTATAATAAGCGAGAATTTTTTTTCTCTTGAAGAGAAAAAAACTTTTCGTACTGGAAATAACGTGAAAAAGGACGATCGAGAAATGAAATAAAATACGAAGAAATCGCAAAAAGTGCAGCGAGTACAATGATGGAGTTGTAGCCATATTTATAAAATCGTAATTAGAACTACAAGCTGCACTCTACCACTCATTACTGTGGCCCATTCTGTTTAATTTAAAAAAAAACAATTTCTTGTATTTTTATTCAGTAAGACACAAAAAATTTTCGGAAATTGACAATTAGGAAAAAATCTACTCACATTGTCATTTATTTAGAATTTTTTCTCATCGAAAGAAAAAAAGACTTCAAGAACCCAAAAAACGACGATTAAGTAATAAAATGGATACGAAAAGTGGCAGGAGAATTTTATGATGTATTGCATTGCAGTTATATTTATAAAAGCGCTATTACGCAGGAATCCTCGCGAAGCGGACTTTCGGATATTACTTAATTGGAGCGAGAATTCTCACGTAATATGAGGTTTCTACGGTCCAAAAAGGAAGGAAGAACGAGAGTTTTATTAGCTGGAAATTCGTAGAAGGAGAAAAAAATGACGTATGATGGAAGCGTCTCACTCCCCGTAGTTCCTCTCTCGGGATTCTCTCTCTCGCCCGACAAAAATCGGAGGAATGAAAATAAGAAAAGGGTTTCTAAACTTTCCGCGCTTTTGCTAGCGTGATTTACCGGTGGAGAATGATTTATAGCACCGGAACGAAACTCCAAACTCGATCATCGTATTCCGAGGGATGGTATAAGTCATACGTTCGGAGCATAAAACAGTGCATTGCAGAAACATTCGAGAGAGAAAGAATGCGAGAGAGAGAGAGGAACGAGGAAAAAATGGTCCAAAGTGGAAGATTAGAGACGATTATATGGATCAGGTGCGCCCAGACGCACACGAACATAAATTTCTATATGTATACTTGCATCGTAACTCAAATCTTTTTGCTTTTTGACGCGTGGGTGGTTTCTATCCAACATCGAGATAATGAAATAAAAATCAAGAGCTATTTATATTCCAGCGTATTCTCCCTATCTCTGTCTTTCTCTCTTTCTTACCTCTCATTCCTCCTCTTCCCTTCTTCTCACTTTGCTCCTTCTCATTCCTTCGATTCCAATCTCCGCTCTTCGTAAAATATCCTCAACTATTTCTTTTTTTCTTCCTTAATTTATTGCTCTCGATGTTGTTTAGAGCTTTCGATATTCCTTTTGTTCCGACTGGATGAAAATTTCCTCCTTGAAGATCATTTTTATTCTCTCTTCTCTTTTATTCTTTTGTGCAACTCCATTTCGGTACATTCTTACATTCGATTATTCTTTTTTCTACAATCGTACGTACAGTAGGATGCTCGTGCGATGGAGTTGAAGAATGATTCGAGAAACGTGAGTGAGTTAAGAATCGCCGAAATTTCGTAGGACTATCATTTTCTCAGGATTAGCATAATGACCAGGGACTTTGAGAGATTTCCCTCTCGCTCGTTCGTTCGGTACTCGAGCCCAGGATAAGGATCGACCAGTGAGAAAAAAAAATCGTATCGGGAATGCAACTTTTTTCACGAGAGAAAAAACGAGTCGAAAAAATGTTTACTGGTAGCAAAAGTACAGTATGAAAATAATGAATAGGATAGTTTTTGGTATTCGAAGATTATACGGATTCGCGATGGGTCCGGTAAGAGAGAAAATTATAGATTTGTCCTTTTGTTTCTCGTCTTTCATTTCTTTTTTAAGGCTACGCGCGTTTTTTTTACTCGGAGCGAGGGTGAGTCGCGGACCTCGAGAGTGCGAGAAAGAGGTGAAAGATGGGAAAAAGAGTTCTCGAATTTAGCTCTGCTTTTCGGCTGGGATAACTTCCACAGTCTTCCCACTTTTTCGCTATACCGAGAAGTTGCGGGCGGAGTCGGTTCCCGCCAGAAAAAGAGAGTTCATTCCCGGGATCGTGGTTAAATTTCGTAATCTTCTTTTTTATCCTTATTGTTCTTCTTCTACTACTATTACTACCGAGAATCCCGATGCGAACAAGAGTCGGGAATTACGGCAGAAATCGAGGTATACCGAAACGGAAAGAATATTTTTTTTTCGAATTTACAAGCACAAAAAAGAAATTCGCACAATCTTTAACGCGTTGATTCATTCTATTCTTTTTATTTAGTGCGTGTGTGCGTCTGTGGATTTTTTATTGCACGGCGCCGAGTTTTAGAGAGAAGTTGTATGCGCGCTGGTACAGATATTGTGGACAAGGCTGAACGGATTTATATGACCTGTTAATTATATTTTCCATAAACATCGCGCGCGCACGCCATTCAACGTGTTTTATGTCCGTCTAGGGCAAACTTCTCTCTTCCTCTCTCGCTCAATCTCTTTATCTCTCTCTCGCTCTCTCTCGGAGCAATTTATGAGCAAAGAGACGCCGCAAAGAGAATATTACACGTTCGGACTGCGAGTACACGCGTATTCATCGTATTATACTTTAAAAGTAATTCTCGCTGCGACGAATTATTATTGCATTACATTTCTGCCCTCGCGCTAATTTCGTTTATTTGATTTTTTTGCACTAATTTTTCTGCATAAATAGTAAAAAAGGAATAATCATTAAAATATACTGAAAAATAAAAAAATTGGTGTACATGCGAGGAGAGAACAACGTTGAAGCGAAACTGAAATTCAAGCTCGTCGAGAAGAAATTTAAAAGAAAATGAATGTTTATTAAAGTAACTCTTTTACTTTTGCACTGTCATTCTCTGAGCAATTATTATCGAATAAAGACTCGTTTATATCCGGAGGACAGAATGTCTTCTCGCAAAATGACACAGGATTTTTGCAACCCTCTAATTCGATGGTCGTGATATGCCGCTTTTTTGAGGAAGGAGCAAGAGACAATAATTTTTATCCCTAAATATAGTTCCTCGTCTCGTGGTTAGAAAAAAAATTAAATTTTGTCGAATTTTGTCCTCGGGGCTATGAAATCTTGCAAAAGACGAGACGGTCGTTACATCGAAAATAAATAAAAAACTCGTTCTCTCTCTCTTGATATAATATACATTTGACTAAATTCGTAATTAATAGGTGGGAGGATCAATTGTACATGAGAAAAGTGACCTCACTTTTTTTCTTGGCCTCAAAACGCCTTCGGTATTATAGAAATTTCAGCAAAATGCTCTCGATTTCGCATTTTATATCCAAAATTTGATACAGTACGTATTTCGTTTTTTTCCCCTCTTCTGTGGATGATTATCGAGAAGGAAACGGATGAGGCTCACAATTTTTGGTCTGACAGGAGAAAGACGAGGGTGGATCACGACCGAGATCGGCATTATTATCCGTTTCGCGTGGTCAGAACGAAATTCGAAAGGAGTGAAAAATATTTTCGTAATTGGAAAATTACGGTCACGCATGTCGAACCGTGAATGACGAGTTTTACAAAAAAAAATTCGACAAAATCTTTCACATCTCTTACAATGTTTCTGCGAATTTTCCAGCTTTTGTTCTTTTTAGCACATTTTGTAAAATAACTCTCAAACGAATGAATAAACTAATAGTTGAAATTGGGGAGGATTGAAAAATATTTTCGTAATTGGAAAATTAAAATCAACCGTAAATACCGAGAATCTAAAAACAATTTTAATAAAATACTTTACATTTTTTAGCACTCTTTCTGAAAATATTCGACTTCTGTTTCTTTTTGTGCAATCCGTAGGCTAATTGAAACGGATAAATAATCCACTGGAAGGCAAATTCATGTCAGAATATAGTGGACAGTGAGTTTGTTTCGTTTTAGCAATGACTTTGAGAATAGTTGAACGCTCCTAGCGTGGGTGGTAATATTCACTTTTCACGCTGCAACAATCTGACTCGTGTAATCTGACACTCACTGTCTTTTTCTCTCTCTTGCTCATTCTTCTATCTTGGATTTAACAGAATACGGACGTTATATGTAAATTTATGTACTTGTATGCAATATGGTATTTATGATTAGAAAAAAACTTGACAGCCACGTCGAAAAAAAAAATCTTGTCAGTCAGCAAACGAAAGAGTCAAGTGCAAAAAACCGAGAGTCGACTGTAAGATAAGTCAAGACGTGTCGAAAAAAGAATTACAAAATCTTATCGGGAACGTAAAATAAGCTCTAAAAGCGTAATAAACATTTTTGCACCCGTCAATTCATAAATGACAAAAAAATGACGTTTGTTCTTCTCTCGTTCTTTAACGCTGGAAGAATCAATCCACAATTTTTTGCCGCGCTTTTACGATCTCTTCACAAATCTTTACGACCTCGTGCAAAATTCATCAAGATGCAGATCCGTGTAAAAAAAGCTCGTGCACTGTCTTTCTTAATTCCGACCGAAAAAATGTTCGAAAAAGTTGCTAAATTTTTTGTCTCGCTCCAAATTTCGATAAAAATCTGAATTTATTCGTAAAGAAAAATTGAAGATGGCAGGTCTTTCGTGAACTATGAAATATACGTACAAGGAGTATATGAAGGACGATGAAAAAAAAGAGGAGAGGGAGGAGAGAGGAAAAGAAAGGGAGAGAAAAGATTGGTTTCTCTCGTTTTGCGCAGAGTCTGTCGAGTGGATCACGATTGCAGGTAGATATACGCCGGCGGGGTCCGTGCATCGTAACGATTCTCCCTTTTGGCTCGGCGATAGCTTTCGGTCGGTATTGGCCTAGCTGGAAGGAAAGCGGGAGAAACTGCAGCGGGCCCGAGAAGAGGGCCTCGAGGAAGAACAAGAAGAAGAAGCGGAGGAGCGGGTGGTTCGAGATAAAAAAAGATAGAAAGAGAAATAAGAAAAAGAGGGAGAGAGAGAGAAGAAGAGAGAATGCACTGAAAAATGCACGCGGAGAAGATCGTCGAGGAAAGAAGGCACGGGGAAGAAAAGAGGACGAAGGAGTCAGCAACGGCAGCAGCACGAGAGAGGGTGGTGTGTAAGAGGGGTCTGACACGCGATGCTCGCCTCGGGGAAGCAATCACGCGCGCAGGGCGGCGGGGGCGGATTCGGCGCGCGCGCGCGAGAACTCCCAAACACACTTGCACACGAACTGCAAGAAGAAGAAGAAGAAGTAGAAGACCAAAGGAAGAAGAAGAAGAAGAAAGAGAGAAGAAGATGATGATGATGATGATGACGACGAACGAGAAGAAAAGGCCCGAGACTTTTGCAAACTTTTCTCTCTCTCTCTTTTTCTTTCTTCCTTTCACCTGCATCTTTTTTCCCCTCTCCCTTTTTTTGCTCGAATTTCTCTTCTTTCCTCGATCTTACGTATTCCAGGCTCTCTTCCCTTTTCCAGTCACTTGCTCTCTTACCGTGTGCGCCACATCTATGCGAGTGTGCGAGTTGCACAATGCTAGAGGGCACTGTGATTACGCGCCGCGGTATCCGCACCGCCGACAAAACGAGATGGTAAACCGGGAAGAAATGCCTCGGAGTGGGAGGCCCGTAGTTAGGGTTATCTTCCATTTTTTGTACACGTGTGTGCACCCCAAGCTTCGCTTCGAACTTTTTTCATAGCCTCGAATTTTAGACGAAGAGGAATTTTTAAGAGACTCTCTCGCATCCCGAGACGAAAAAGACTCTTTAAATATTTTATCTTAAATTGTATGTCTAAAAACCATGAATCCTGTGTTCTCTTCTTTCTTCCTGTAGTCCCGAAACAAAAGTACAGGGAATGAGTAATGAGCATCTTTTTGAAAAACAAATGAGGAAAATACCAAAAAGTATGTGAATTGAAGAAAAGATAAGGGAATGTCGCGCGAGTTGGAAAAGGGAGGAAAAGAAGCGAATTGAAGGAGTGTGTCGGAGGTTCGGATTGGCAAGAGGCAAGATGGAGGGAATCTCTCGCCAGGAGCAGCTCGAGGGCTAACTATGTAAATGAGAAAGGAGAACGGATCGCCTCCTCTCTCGGTTCAATAGACCTTCGACCCTTGGGTCCGGATAATTTGTTTACGAGCGTCCTATACATGCAAACAAACATAGTCGTGTACACACGTATTATATATATATATATGTATATAAACGACGTATATGAACATATGTATATATCCACATATATCGAAGAAGAAAAAGAGAATATATCGTTCGAGTCTGAGCAACGTGGCATCTCGGGCATGAGCGTCCTCTGATTTCTCTCGGCTTCTCTCGCTCTCTCGGCCCTTCTCGCTCTATCTCTTCGTTCTTCTGGGCCCGAGGGCTCCAAAGAAGAGAAGCTGAAACAAGAAGAGAGACGAAGAGAGTTGACTCTGAGATTCACCGGGGCCCGAAGCGCAACTTCTTCCTCCATTTTCCATCTCTCTCTCTCTCTCCCGATGCTTTTTCTTCTTCTTATTCTTCGCTTGGCAGCTCTTGGCATTTCCTCCCCCGCATATCTCTTCGCATTCTGCGTCCGTACTTCATTCCACCTCGCGTCCATTCTCTCTTCCCCCCTTTTTTTCATGCAAGAAGCTCGTGCAAGAAGCGATCGAGGAGGATTCGTTTCTCTCTCTCTCTCTCTCTTTTTTCTCCTTCCTTCTTCTTCTCTCTCGTACGTACGATTTACATACGATTATAAGAGCAAAGCGAAGACACGCACACCCACGCCCGAGTCTCGAGAGAGCCACGAAGAAAAATGAAACAATCAAGAAATACATAAAAACGTCAACATTTTTGCTCACTTGTCGATTTTTTGCCTTTCGTTTTTTTGTTTTATTCTCGTTGCAATGATTTTGATTTCTCATGGAAGGCGAATTAATCAATATGGCTGCGTTCAGTGGCTTTTTTTTACGAATCGAACCGATTCTCGAATCTCGTCCTGACTCGCGGTAGGTTGAATTCTCTCGTTCATCCTCGAGGCTCTTTTCTCTTGTCTCTTCTATACTCGGATATGTCGATGAAGAAGGAGGCAGTCTTTGGCGTGGGCCGCACTCGGTAGGACTCCGACACCCTGAAGAAGCCCACAAGCTTCGGGCGCAAAAGCCCGCGCACATGTGCATATATACATATATTTTCTTTTCCCCTGGTGTCCCTTTTGTAAAACAAAATGCATCTCATTGGAATTTCGACTCAAACCCAAAAATTCTTTTTACACATATTTTTTAAAAGGGCTGCAATAACTTTATGGCTTCCAATCAAAAAATATATTTAATACATTTTTCAAGATATTATCTACAGTTTTAACAAATATTTATTTTGTCTTTATCGAGAAAAAAATTTTCACTGAATTTTTAAATTTCTATACGGAAAAATTAATTAAAAAATCTCAAAATGTCTAAAATTTCATGGCAAATATTCCTCTTTTGGCTTTAGGAAAAGAATTAAATAAAGCATACAACTCGACTTATTATATCTTGACATTTTAATAAAGTTGAATAGAATTTTTTGTTGCATCGTGACGCAGTGTTTTTCTCTCGCTGATTTATAATAAAGACGTGCGAGTTGCCGGAGTCGCCATGTAGACGCTTCGCTCCGCCATCTTGTAATTAGGGAATCAAGAAGGTTTTAATGAGCCGGAGGCAGTGCTGCGCACTCGTTGAGAAGAGAAAAAAGATACGAATATAAAGAGAAGAGAAGAAAGACAGAGAGATAGGCGGTGGAGAGGGATCGAAGCGAGCAGAAACACGAGAGGGAAAGAGAGAGAGAAAAAAGCGTCTGATGGCAGATGGAGAGGAAAAGCGAGTCCAAGAGATAAAAAGCGTGTACAAAAGAGAATCTTTGTACACGAGTTAAGAAAAGTTTCACAAACATACACACAAAAATAAGGATAAACTACGTCCGGGAGAACAATAACCGTGAATGGATAAGAGCGAAGTCAAAGAGAAATTTTAAAAAACAGGGAGAGATCGCAGAAGGAGAATTGAAATGAGGGGGAGATGGTAAAATGGTGGCGAAGAGAGCCCGTGAATTCAATTGCAATGAGAAGGAGCGCGTTATCTTTTGCGAAGGAACGAGAGACAGCAGAGGGAAAAAGGGATAGCTGATGTTGAAAGAGAACGAAAAACAACGTAAAAAATTAATCGTACCGAGAGAGGGGGCAATCTGTCTCTTTCTCTCTTATTTATCGGCTTCTGATGCTGCCGAGATGGTGCCGTATAGGTCGAGCCACCGCACGAGTTACGTATCAAGAATCCGCCACGGGCGTGGCTACGGATCAAGTACGGAGCACCTCAAGTTTCTTTTAAATTTCTTTTTCTTATACTTTTATCTCAGCGCCATATTTTTTTATTTATCGTATTATTTTTGTAGAAAATTTTATAGATGAAATTGATGAGTATGGTTAATATTTATATGGTATGTATTATTTGTAAGTATGATAAATAATTGTACGAGGTCGACAAACAAAAATTTGAGTCTTATACTTTTTGGTATGAGCGATTTCTCAAGTCCCAAAAATAGACAGGAACCGAAAGAGCGGAGCAATTTAACACGAAGGATCAAAGGATAAAAGGATAGAAACCTACACTATAATTTACGAATTTATTCGAATTTATATTTTCACTCGAGACAATAAAGAGAATGAGAGGAACGTGACTCTCAGATTTGGCACGAACACGACTATTATCTGCAAATATATAACTCGTGATTAATCGTTTAATAAAAATCCCTTTATTCCCCAAAAGATGATGAACGAACAGAAAAAAAACTGAATTAGTGCAATAATTGCGAAAAAGAAACAAATATTTTACAAGAATTTCTCGGTTAAAAAATTCTTCAACTAATATATCACAAAATATAAATAAGATTTAAGAAATGTTTAATCGCAAATTTAACAAAATTGTCAAAAAATGCACTTTCCCGCATTGAGAATAGTTTAAGATCTCATTCGACCTCTAATCTCCAAAAGATCACGAACGAATTACGAACAAAAACAAGCAAAACTTTCTACAAATATTTTTTATCAAAAAGTACTTAAGAATTATCAAGTACACATGAATAAAATTTAGAAAATGTTTTTCCAATCGTGAATTTTAAAGAATCGTAAAAAAATGCACTTTCCTGAAGTGAGGATAGTTTAAGACCGTTTACGCGGTTTCACCTCGTGGATCAGATAAGTAAATCTGCAGTGCAGTATATACATTACACGATGGAAAAAGCGAGTGAAAGATTCGAGAAAAAAAAACTTCCATTTTTATTTTTATCCCCGTGTATATAAATTATAGAAAAATTTGTCGAAAAAAATCGTAGTAGAGGCGAGCATGTGTGCACATAAATTTCTACATGGAAGTATATAAATGAATTTTAAATGTTGGTACGTATGGGAGCGTGTATATAAATATATAAGAAAAAAAGGGACGAAAAAGAAAGGAGGAGAGAGCGTGGAGAGAAGGCTCGCGCGAGCAAGGAACGTTTCCTCGCGAATTGCCCTCGAGACATGCGGGTGTATAATCTTTTCTCCGGCCGCGAAGCATCGCGGCGAGCGAGACAGAGGGAAAGAGAGAGAACGATGAGAGAAAGAGAGAGAAATAGAGGAACTCGCGCAGAGAAACATCGGAGCTAAGAGTTTTTGGGCCCAATTACAGGGCCAGTACCACCGAACGAACGCCTCCACCTTATTCTTTATTCTCTTGCTCTCTTTATCCTCCTCTTTTTTTTCTCCCCGCTTTTATTCCTTTTTACATTTTTTTTTTCATTTTTGCCTTCTTGAGATCTTACCGCATGTTTGCCCACGTCCGCGCTCTTCATTTGCAAATTTTGCAAATGCGCGAAATGAATGAAATAAAAATTGGTCGCTTTTTCTGGTGAGATGAAAAAAAAAATGAAAATACACGCTCCGTGCCACTTTTCTCGGTGATCCTCTTTATTTCTCGTTTCCAGGCTCAACTTTACGAAATGAGAAAACGACACGCTTGACTCGTTCCTTTCAGGTCAGAGCTCGAGTTAAGTCATTTATCCATCAGGGATGAAAGGGACTCAATTTTGCTCCTCAAGGTTTTTTTTGCCAACGAGACAAAAGAGACGCTGACCCACTTTTCTTCGGTTTAAAAAATGTTTTTAAACATCGAAAAACGAATACTGTAATTTGTGGAAAAAAATGATTTCGTTCATGATTTTTTTTTCTGATGGAATGCAGCAATTAATATTTTGTCAATGCGCTCGAACAAATCTCCGTGCGGAGCTGACAAATAAAATAGAAAAAAATGTAAAATATATGGACACGCGAGAGATGGAGAAGGGGAAAAAATGCCTCTGGACAAATCGATCAGCCATAGATATGTTAGCGAATGTCGCAGCCCGCAAATGCAATTTCACCAAGCTTTTCATTTGTCCAAAGGGAGAACGATCATGCGTAGTTTTGTTCACTGAGACGCTGCGATTTGTAAGCTGGAATGTCACTCTTAATCGAAATCTTTCCATTTTCCCCCAAGGCTGATTGGAATGCGAACGTAACGTTTAGCAAGAGATAAAATGGAGACCTCGTCCTTTCTTCTAGAAACTGCACAAAATTATTTTAAAGTTTTTCATATTATTGTCTGCCAAAAGAAAAATTGATAGTCTCCAAAAAAGCAAATCAAATATTTATGAAGTTATTTTCAATATGTACCAAAAAGTAAATTTAATGAATAAAACAATGGTCATATTTTTATCAGTCAATTTATAATTTTTCGAGTTTTCATTGTTTACAGAATAACGGTGAAAGAATGAAGGATCTCCTTTTGATTTGTAAATCCGTAAGTTTGTGTACAAAAAAGTGGGAAAACGAAGTTATCCCGTTTGGAGAGAGCTCGTTAGAGAAAGAGAATCATCCCTCGGGATAAGACTGGGGCCAATTTATACAGCGAGCGTCGAAGAATGAGAATAAAAGGAAAGAGACAGCGGTCAGGAGGAAAGGGAAGAAAGAGAGAAAAAAATGCAAGAAAGTAATAAAGGTTCGGAGCTAAGAGAGATGAAGAAAGTATATCGCTTGTACACACGAGAATACTTTACGAGGTGTTTCTCGCCCCGATTTGCGACATGCACCTTATTGCTCTTACAAATTTTCAGCTGTTCCTCCTCTCTTTTCCCTCCCTTCGTTATTACGTTCTTACACTCGTTCTTCACTTTTCCATTCTCACATCTTGATCGTATTTCTTCAAGGATTCAAAACTTATGCGAAGAATTCCCATTAAAAAATTAAATAATATATTTTATAATTCTTGTTTCTAAAATAAATTTCACATTTTCTTCCAATTTTTCTTCTCGAGATTTTAAGTGCAATCATGTCAACTAAGAAGACAAAAATCAAAACAGCCTTCTCGCAGGAGTCGGACGCCTAACGTTTGCTCATTTTTTTATTAATCAGTAAAGAAATCTTCATGAAAAACTCGACCAGACTTTGATTACTCTTTGGATCAAAGGGGATAGACTATGATTTCTTTGAAGTTTAATTATCCATGAAAGAGAAATCTGTAATATACGAAATTTAGTAACTTGATGGTTGTGACTGCTGTTAAATCGTTTATTTTTTCTACAGCTTTTTTCTGAAGTATGCATTAAGACAATTTTTCTCATAAGAGGAAAATCTTTGATGACAATAAATGATAAGGGTTGGTAAATAATTTTTCGTATCAATGGGTGGTCGTTGTACGATATGGCTGAAGGGCTGAAAAAAAGCACTGAATGAAAAGGGAGCGAAGCAAGAGAAATGTAAGAAGCCGAGGCAAAATAAGAAGTGTGGAGGAGAGAAGGAGAACGGGTAGGGGAAGGAGAGAGAAAGAGAGAGAGAGATGGCGAAAAGAGAAAAAAAATAAAAAGGGCCAGAGCAAAGACGTTATTGCTCTCTGTCTCTGGGTCCACCATTATTCGGAGCGTGTGTCTGTGAAGGAGAAATGCGTTCTTCGAGGCCAAGATTTCTCGGTCCAGCACATAATTAGCCAACATCTATCAGCCTCAAGCTATCAGCTCTTCTTATATCCGTGTACCCCGTTCTTTCTCTCCTTTCTCTCTCTCTCTCTTTATCTCCTTTCTCTGGATCCACCTCTTCATCCTCGCTGACCAGAACGACGTTATCTTCGCCGTGTCGTCATCGTTGTCCTTCCTCGGAGTCTCCTCCCTCAATCGATCTGCCACGTCGTAATTCCTCTTACTTTTATTAAAAGGACTGTAACGGCGAGCCAGAAAATCAGAGAGCTCCGAAGAAATATCAAATTAACGAATTTTAGGAAAAACTTGCTCCAATTAATTAAAATCAAAACAATTGCTTAAATAAAAAATTCACTCTTAAGAATCAAATTAACGGGACATTAAGAAAAACAGAAGACATTTTAATTTTATGTACTTACATGAAAACTTCTTTAATAAAAAAGATTCTTTGAAAATGAAAAAATCAGTTCCAAAATATTTACTTCGCATAAGAATAAAATCCAACAAAATTGACTCAGAGTACATATTTTCGCACGAATAAAACGCCTCAGCAACATATAATAAGTTAGAAAACGTACACAAAAAAATTGATAAGAGATAAGGCAGAAAAAAAATTGATCGAAACCTCCCACATGGGAGATTCGAACACGACAATTATCCGGTATCTGGGACAGCAAAATATCGCTTGTATATTTTTTATACAGTATGAAAATGCTTTTTTCGCGATCCAGAAGGCCATATCGTCACTGATGTTTTTCTGAGAAGCGAGAGAGCTCGCAAACGTGCGGAGGAGGACAAGGAAACCGCGTGGATAATACAACCTCTCCGCATGAAGCAAATACATGTGCACAAATATTCATACACGCCCATATATATAAATATATACAAATATATATAAACATAAATAAATGAAAAAAAAATAGAGGGAACAGGTACGCGTGGAATTACAACTGGGTAATTGCTCCGATAGCTCCGATTGTTACCGGAGGGCTTGACCACTGTACGCACACACGGACGAGCAAAGCGACGTGCACGCATGTTTGCACAAAAATACGTATTTACACGTGGATATAATAGTAAGAGTGACGAATGGCTTCCGAGCGACTGTCATTTAATCTGACTCTCCATAAAGCCAGATTCTCCATATACCTTTCAAATTATATCCGTGCGACGTGCACACTTGAGAACGAATTCGTGTGTGTAATAGCTCGCGAGTTGTTATGAGGTCGCAAAGATGACGATGATTTGCGATTAGCTGGAAGGAGCTGACTCGTCATATTTTTCATTCTTATTTTAACTTTTTTTTTCTCTCCATCTCTATCCTTCTTGTTTTTTTTTCTTTTGGCTTTGTAAGAGATACACGAGAAATTGTGTGTGTACATTCGTGCATGAATATTATATACGATGTTTACGCGCGAGCATATCTTTTACCGCGATGGAGGATTAATCAAAGTACTCGCGCAATTAGACGTAACGAGTGAACGCTTTTCACTGTCTACTTTTTTATTTCACGAGACTTTTATTCAGTTTCTTTTTTCTAGGTTGACGTTTCTGCCTCGAGTCCTTTATTCGTACGAGGCTCCTCGATTTTATCTTATTTTTATTTTATGCATATTCCTTTGTTCAAATATGTAGAAAAATGTGTTGATGCGAAATAAGAGAAGAATCGAAGCAATTAGCATGGCGTTATATTTCTTATTTTGTTTTTTTATATTTTCATTGGATATTTTGTATTTTGAATTTTTTAACTTTATATCGGTTGGTCCATATGGAGCTTTAAAGCAGGCAATCGATCGTCAAGATCCCTATCGTGACTTATCGCCGAGAGATGAAATAGTTGCAGCCCGTTCGCTCTCTTTCCTCTTCTTCTCCGCCATATTCTTGCGATCCAGACACTACTCTGGCAGTGGTAGTATCACTGTTACGTCTCCGAGTATACGACGACCACGAAAACACCACCATGAGCAACCCCCTCCCGCTGCCCCTGCCCCGCGATTCTGCTCTTACCCTCGCCCTCTCGTGCCTCCGGGTTGAATGAAGAGGAGAGTGTACGCTACAGATTACGTGCAACGCCAGCCGGTTTGCGGAATTCAAGATGGAGCTTTGCAATATCTCACACGATATATCTACACGCGGATCCACACACTTGGAACAATTCTATACAGAGTCCGAGGGGTGGATGTTGGAAAGATTCTTTTTTTTCGATCTCATGATTCCATATCTACAGCCGACCGATATTTCCATACAGATGTAATTTCGATTCCAGAACCAGTAGTAGTAAAAAGTGTTGGGATATATGCAGTAGCCTGCACAAAAATATGAAGGTGCACGTATTTAATTTTTTTCAGTTACAATTTTTGTATTAAAAAGTGTACAATTTTGAAACCTTCATTTGTGACACTTGCATTTTTAATGCATCGAAAACAGTCGAGGTTAGTTCTGACGTCATAATGTTCACATTTAGAATTTTTTAAATGATTAAACATTTCTATAAATTATTTCGTATTATATAAATTCGAACGAACGTGAACAATTAGAAAATCTCAAAGTAGGTATCGACCCCCCATTATTTGGTGGTTTGAAAATCTTGAAATTTTGAATTTTTTTTTGTTACATGCTGGAATAATTATTTTAAAAATGTGAATAATTTTTGTAGAATCCTCACTAATATTTGGAGGAAACACCTGCCGAAGGAAGAATCTGGGATGAGATGACTGGAGTATCGCCGAGAGAGAGAAAAGGATGAGAATTCGAGAACTAAAAGTGTATCGATGCTCGAAAAGTTGCCCAAGGGTACGATATGTAGAAGAAGAGCAAAGCACGAAGGAACGAAGGAGAAAAAGAGAGAAAGATAGAGAAATACCAAGCCGAGAATTTCTTCGACGATCTTTTTAGGGTTTGTATGCGATCCTCTCGGTCCCTGAAATTCTCTCGCATTATCCTCCAGCGCGTACTCGCGTTTATGCATTTACCATAATTTCACATTGTTAATCGTTCCTCAAAATGCTACAAAAGTCTTCGCACATGCAGCTGCCTTTTTATTCCCGGTAAAAATATTTGTCAAAGCAAAAAATGATAATTTTTATGTTCTTTTCAAGCATTTTTTATCGATTACCGACGCAAGGGTAGATAAAGGAAACTCGAAAAAAATTTACCTCTTATTTCGGAAATTTAAAGAAAAATGTAGGCAATTTTGCAAGTATAAAGATTGAAAAAGGGGGGAGGTTTTGTGGACGCAGAGCGAGAAAGAAGGACGTGTGTTTTATGTCGTTGTAAAAGCATCTCTCGCCTCGACGCTCACTTTACTCTTGGTAATTGACTAAAAGAGCACCTGGTTATCACGCCCAAGCTCCTTCACGATACCAGCGTGACTGGCTTGTGCCACTAAATTGCCCAGCAGAGACGATTTAATTATTTAACCTTAGAGCTACTCATACTCCTCTTCAAAAATCTTCTCCGAAACACGTCAAAGGACATTCAATTATTTCAATTTTTCGAGGAGATTTGAAAAATTGATAATTATTCAGATGAAAAAAAATGTGGTTCATTCAATTTTTGTTAAATGTTGTTAATTGTTACGCCATTCAGTATTATCTCAATAATCATAAAAAATAATTACTTTTAGTACGAATTGATCATAAAATTGGAAAGTGGAATGATGAAAACGCGGAACGTGAAATAATGATTTAAACGATGTAAAAACAATCAGGCACAGTTATCGCCGCAAATTTTTTGTTCAATTTCACAAACATTGAGAGACAAGAGATATTTCATGTGAACGGGAAATTCGCGCGCAGACAAATTGCTAAATTTTAATTGGCGAATAAAAGTTTGGAGAACAAAAGAACATTCGGAACGCTCGTAGAAATGGATTTATTAAAAAGTAAATAAATTACAATAGAATGAAGGAAAACGTGTGTATTTGTGTTTTAACGAAACTAATTAAACGCCGCAGCAATCTGTGGTTGAATATGAAAAAAAGCTCTCGCTACCAAATTTTAGTGTCGGCCCAAATAAATAAAAACAATATCGAGAAAGGTTAAAAAAATTAAAAATCATTCGAAGATAAACAGAACTAACAGGTTTGGCATTTGAAAAAATGCAGAAATCCATAAAAGACCAATCGACAAGTGTCGACCGAGATGTCGTGAAAAAAAAGGAGTGGAAGAATTTGCTCGTTTAATTATACAAAAATTCGGTTGACGATTTTGTTTTTAGCCTCTTTCGTTATGTTTCGTTCTCTCGTTCTTCAAGAGGGATCCTTTTGAGGATCTTTTGTCCCCTCTATGTGCTATCGGCAGTTCAGGATCGCGCGTGACCGGGAAGAAAGAGCGAGTTCGAAGCGTTCGATCCGTCGAGGCGAGCGATTGGGCGCGCGGTTCTCTTTTCCTCTCGACTCGCTCGAACTGGCCCGCGCACGGTCACGTGGCGGCGCGTGGCGCAAACTAAAAAAAAAAGAAGAAAAGAAAACGTAAAAATACCAAGAAAAAAACGACCCTCCGTTTGCCCCGTGCAACTTCAGAAACGAGAACTCGAGAGCGAAAATAATTAACCATCAGTCTTTGGTTTCCAATGTGAACGGACGTTTCTTCGATCCTCCTCCCGTCCGCTTGGAAATTCAAAACGAGATAAAAAACGCACAGTGAAAAAAAAGAAGATCCGTAAGCTTAGTAGCCACGAGACACGAGTGTGAATCTTTTCGCCATAAAAAATCAAATTTTTTTCAAAAGCAGAAAAGAAGAAGATTATTTTATTTTTTCTCGCACAAGTTCGATATAATCATTTTGTCATAAAAATGAAAATTTTGCACACTGGCCAGAAGAATTCATTTTTTTCTTGCCAAAGTTTAATCGTAATCATCTTAATGCACATAACGACGCAAAGGTGTTTTTGGGATCGAGAGGGATCAGACTCGATCTTCAGTGAAAGATAGTGAGAAGTGCAACCACCTGAAAGTTTCGCTTTTGGCCAAGAATCAGAGAGAGATAGAGATAGAAAGAGAGAGAGAGAGAGAGAAGAAGAAGAGAGGAAGCAGGAGTTTCACGGCGTTAGAGCTCTCTCTGGTATATTGATTTAATTAACGTAGTAATTGCAGGCTCGAGCGAAAGTTTCGGTATAGCTCAGGGGGACATCGTTGACGGGTTGATTGAAACGTTGCGCCCTCTCTCGGGCAAGAGCGCAAACTCTGGCCCCCCCTCTGCTCCCCGCCGGAATCGCGTCACTGGCAAAGCCTCGAGCTTACAGTAAAAATAACCCAATTTGGTCAGACCGCTCGTTACAACGTTTAATTACGGATTATTTCTCGAAGAAGACATCGTCTTGCTTCTCTCCTCCTATCGATACTCCTCGTCTTCCTTCGCGCTCTTCCCTTTCGTTTACCGCTGCATTCGAACGCGCATCCGATTTTTTTTTCGATCATTACTCATCGTCAATTTGACTCGGATGAGTATTTTATTTTCCACGGCATTTAATCGAGCCAGATACATCATATTGAAACTGTTTTCACTTTTCGACGTTTCATTCGATGCTATCAAAATTAATCATATATTTGTCTGTTGTTTTAAAAAAGTCATTAAGGAGTGTATAATCATTGAAGGCCTAGAGATTAAAATTAATAATCCGTGAATCTGATCGTTTGATGATTTTTATGATTCAGTAGATTTTTGTACATGAAAATAAAAAGTCAAAAAAGTTGCTTCTGGCTCAATTTCATTTTTGATTTTTTCAGTATTTCAAAATAAATTCAATTTAAATTTATTTTTTCGCAAAACTATTTCTTGGGAGACCCATAGAAATATACATATTTCAATGAATCACACGCAAAATTTATTAGGATTCATCTCTAAGGGTATAGTTACTCTTAAAAATGAAAAAAAGAAATTTTCAAAAAATCTGTTTAATTATTTTGACGCTATCAATGTGCGGGCACTCTCCTTGTTAAGCGATCAATGGCTCGATTAATAAACACAAAATTTGTGGAAGGCTCTCGAGGGCTTTTCTCCTAGCCAAACATAGGATCTCGAGTGCTTTCGGCTCGCCTGACACGTGTGCGCAACACGAAGCTAAAATCATGATACTGTATCGTTAACGAGAGAAAGAGCGAAAAAGGGCGCTTTTCACTTTTGTTAGGGTCGAGAGCTCGTGCGCGTACTCTACTCGTGTTTTGAGTATCACTAAACTCTCGAGTACGTGTGGACGAAAATTATCGAGAAGAGAGGGATTACGGTCTTGTTTTGTCTGAACGGCTAAACGGATCGGCTTTCGAAGGAAGAAAAAAAATTTCCACCCATATTTTTTACCCCCTGATTAGCAATTTTATATACGAATACATTCCCAGAATTATCTGAATGACCAAAAAAGTTTTGATAAATTTTTAACTAACAATTTCATGAATTTATCCACAAAAAATAAAAACGCGAGAAATCACGAAAATTACCCATGGCTAAAAATCATGTAAGAAGAAAATCCAGACACCGATCGCGAGACGGACAAACGAGGCTCACGCTTGGACGTTACGTGATCGAATTAACCGATAGACGCGCGATGAGAAAAACGAGGAAGAGAATGAAGGATAAAAAAACGGTGGTTTTGCGGTTCGCGAGTTGGCACGCGAGCACGCGCGTTTTATTTCGTTCCGGGTTCGGAGGGAATACCAAAAAAAATGAAGAAAATAAAAGAAGAGGGGAGAGAAAAAAAAGATATAGGCAAAGAAGAAATGAAGAGGAGTTCGGGATAGGTTGGACGGGGTTTTGGATCCTCCGGTACTTCCGTTTTCCGGGATGCCTCGAGGAGGTTTACACGCTCTCCGGCGTTTATGCCAGAGGCGTTCCAAAAGCCAAAAATAACCAATAAGCGGCCAATAAAGCGGTCTATCTTCTTTCTTTTCTTTCCTGCTCTTTTACCTCTTTCTCTCTCGCTTCTATCTCGTTCTCTCATTCTCTCACTCATTCTCAGGGCTCAATCTCTGGAAGATGCTGAGTAAAAGAGCTACCGGTTAATTACAGGTCTGACCCCTGTTATAACCAAAAGACAGAGACAGACCGAGAGAAAAATGTATAATAAAGATTTTAGTGGTGCAAGGACACCTCAATTGAAACCTCCATCTTTGTTTAAAAAAAAGAAAATTCAACGAAATTACGCTATTTGATGAGTACGTCACTCAAGGAAAAATTGATTTTAATTCCAAATGCATGTTGGTAAATTTTAAGTAGTTAGAGCATTCGGAGTCATTTTTTCAAAGACAGAGCTTTTCAGAGGGAGTCAAAAGGGATTTTTTGGCCATTATCAGAATCTTCCAAAGAAAATTACCGTTGCAAGAACTCGATTGACATGTCCATCCTCTTTATTTTAAAAAAGATAAAAAATGTAATCGAAAATGTTTTACAATGACACGGTACAGCGAGAAAATCCAAAAATTAGGACGGTGACGGATTCGAGCCGAGGAAATTGATTCCGCGCGTTGGCAAATTTGAAGTAGAAAGAGAATCGGGCGCCATTTTCAAAGACGGAGGCTTTTACGGGAGTCGTGAGTTCGCCACGGGGGTCGCGGTTCCCCGCGGGGCTTCAACTCCAACACCTTCTTTCTGCTTTATCCTCCTGACTTTATTCTCTCTCTTCCTCGCTCTTTCTCTCTCGACCAGGTTATAACCGTTCCATGACGGATGTGCATTCTGAATGACCCGGAGAGCCTTTTCCCTCCTTCCTTTCGCTACTTCTCCTCTCCTTTTTCACTCGGCTCATCGCTTGATGGATTCCTATTTAGACTACCGCTACCAAAATAAATCGCGATTTTCATCAAATACCACTCGATATATATTTTTTCGAGAAAACAAAAAGAGAATCACGAAAAAAAAGACAACTCACAAAATTCATTTGATAGACCAGTTTTTGTTCGACCAAATTCATTCCAGCTCTTGATGAATTGATTAAAAAAGGAAAATTTTTATGTTCCGTATGGGCAAGACATTTGATAGTATACGACGAGAAGAAAGAGGTGAGCACACTAAAAACTCATTAGGCTAAAGATTTTCGGGAGAGGCTGGAGGGAGAGATGAAGGTCCGTGATTTATCGTCGATTGTCGTATAACACGTATAAACTACCTGAAACTCTTTTATATTGCGCTCTCCGCGTTGGCGAGTCGTTAGATCGCGAATGGTTGTAAATTCAGCATCGTCCGAGAAAGTCAACAATTTTTTTTTCCTATTTGTTATCTTATTTCATCTTCTTTTTTAACATTTTTTTCGATCGATCGATATGTAACTATGCAAACAAAACAATTTTAACAATTTTTTGAATGATGGAAAAAAGTTTTCCGTACAACCAATTTCTTATTCTCTTTGGAATGTGTAGGTGATAAATAAAGGGCAAAAAACTGATGCGAAAAAAAAACAGGATAGAGGTTCATCCAAAAGTGCATATGAATGGAGAAAAAAGGGCAGAGGAAAAAACAGAGGGAAGAAATCATCGCGTATAGAGACCGAAAATAATAAATCTCGGAAGCGAGTCCTCGTACGCTTTGAGATTATTAAAAGAGCCAGAAAACGATTCGAAAAAAAAATACATATGCGCGCAATATAAATATAGAAGTTTTTTTTCGAGGTGTGTAGCTATACTTTATAAGCGCACACATAAGCATATTTTGGTGTACGTACCAGCGGGAGGAAAGGGAGGAAGGATAGAGATGAGAGAAGAAACAAAACGCCATTACAGTTTCTTAATGAAGCTGAGGATGAGTCCTCTCGTACGTGAAGGAAAAAAAAGGAAGGACAGGGGGGGAACTTTGGAACGTGGCACAAAACGAGAGAACGGTCAGGACTTTCAGAAACTAATTGGAGCCACGAGATATTAGACGAAGTTGAGAAAAAGAGATAAAGAAGAAACAAGGCAGAAAAATATCTATAAAAAAATAGACAAAAAATAAACAATAATTACAAAAAGATATCAAGAGTAAAGTTCATTTTAAAAAACTTTTGAAGCTGGAGAGAAAAGTTTTTTCAAGCATTATAATTTTTAAACGATGCAGACACGAGAATAAATTTGCATGAAGTATAAAAGTCATACAAAAAAATGAATAAAAATTTCAAAAATCTGTTAGAAATGTACTATTTAAAAAAAATGCTGAAGCTGTAACGAAAAGTTTTTTTACGTAAATTTTAAACGATGCAGACATGAAAAATTTGCATGAAACTGCTCGTAGAGATTTATTCGGGAAGCAAAGAGGGATTTCCGAATCTGTTTTTGTCCCGGACTGATGGGAAGACGAATTTTTTGGTTCGATGCCAAATCGCGATAGTGGCGATCTCGCCGTGATGATTTTTTAATATCCATTTTTTTGTATCTTTCCGGGGTAAAGAAATATAAAAAAAGGAAGGTGGACTGGAGGACCGAGATTATAGTGATCTCAGGTTACGACTAAAGCTACGATTAGCATCTTTTTTATTATACATATACGTGTATATATATGGATATGAGTCGTCATGGTTCCAGGATTCCTTGTCTAGAAAGCCTGGAGACCCTCTTCGGGCTCGTATCATTATCGAATTATAATATACGACGAGAAAGATCGTAATCACCCTCGGAAAGTTTCGTCTAAGAAATACACACGCCTACATGTTGCACTTTTATTACCAAACTTTTTGCTCGCGATCCTTAATATTCTTCCACAAACCTGCTTTTTCCTAAGAAGAAGATTTTTTTTTCCAAAAATTCTTTATTATTTTTTAAATTAATTCCTCATTATTTTTTGTCACGTATCTATTGAAGTCTTTGTTCGAGAAGTGAACAAAATATTATACATGATAAGAAATGGTAGCTTTTAAGGACTGGATTTTTAAAATAAAAAGAAATTGAAGGGAGTTTTCGAAGAAGTGTATTCGGACATGTCTTCGAGTTTTTTTTTAAATGGTCACTTTGGAATCTTCGGACTCTTCGGACCTTGCGCGACAAACGAAAAAGAAGAGGTTCTGGCTCGGTCCCTTCCCGACGCAGTGCTTTCACTTTACCACTTTAAAACGTATATTCCTTCAATTTTCTAGTCGAGTAAGCTTCAGTTGAAGGGTCCTTGTGGACCTGGCAAAGCGTGCACTATCCTGTTACGCGATCTCGATTCTATCCATCTTTGCTACGCTCCAATATTTCGCTCTCTCTCTTTCTCTCTCTGTCTCAACCCCCTGCCACCCCCCCTACACAGAGATTACAGAGAAAATCGAGTCCTCAATCAAAATTCAAATCACACTTTTGCACAATTCAGCATAAAATCAATAACGGATTCGAGAGCGCGATTTTCGCTTCGTACGAAGACAAGAAGTCACAAATTTTCGTTGCAACTCCAACTTTTATTCCTACAATAAATTCACTCATTGAAGAAGAATATCGTAAAATATATTGACCTCAAAACTCTTTTTTGTTTAATTTCATGTTTACGTGGGCCATGCATATTTATCAGTATTATATGTGTCATTTATTTATAAAATCAAAATAAATAAAATATAAACTTAAAACATTTGTAAAATTTTCTAATCAAAATTTTAGATTAAAAATTAATCACCATGCAAAAATTAGTTACTCGATTTAAAAGGAAAAATAAACAGATATTTAAAAAATGAGGAACGAGAGCGATGTTTGAATTTCTCTAGCGAGACTAGTGCTTTAATATAAATGGTTTTTCTATATTGGAGTCTCGTCTAGAGCAAGATTCATGTTTATGTGTGGATGTGAAGGTAACAAAAGAGGGGAAAAAATCATTGTGGAGGGTAGAAGAGGCTTCGCATATGAATTTTGCTCTCTTTCCTCTCAGCTCGACATGGACATGGGTTACCGGTTCATTTAAATAAGTTAAGGGTCTTCTCTCGCTTAGTGGCTTACCACGCCGGGTCCATTACAGCTGGGCAAAAGCGGCTAATTACCTGCCTGACGTGAGTTATAAACTTTCCCCCTCCATTTTCTCTCTCTCTCTTTTCTTGTCTCTCTTCGATCCTTCTCATCCTTGTCTCCTCTATCCACCCGCGCCTCGAGAAGCGGCGCACGTCTCCCTCGAACGCGATTCCCTATTTTGTTCGTAGCGAAAAATCTATCCCTCGACGCTCATTCACAACTGGCCCGAAAAGCGATTTTTGCAGTTTCGAAGATAAAAAAATAAAACCTCGTGAATGAACGAAGGAAAAGAATATTTCCAGACCACCAGGTGATGTTTCTCCCATTATATTCTCATTAAATTTTTATAGAGGAAGTTTATTGGACGCTCCCTCTCTCTCTCTCTCCTGGAAGGATAATCGATTTTTTAATCGAAAAGATATTCTTATCCAGACACTTTGTGAATAATTAAAATATCGACGATATCATTGTTGCGAGGAGAAAAAACAGTTTTGTGTGTTCGAGCCGGGAAAGAGAATGCGAGAGAGAATTGGGAAGAAGGGCGAGGATTGTTTCGCGTTGGACAAGGACTCGGGAACCCCTTTTCGTCTCTTCTCGACGGCATTGAAGAACTTTGACGAGTGTCAGGATGACGAGAGTCCTCGTAGAAAATGCACGCGTGACGTCTGTCGTCGAGAGACACCTTATTTAAAAAATAAAAGAAAAGCTAAAGAGAAAAGAGAAAATCAACAGCGAAAGAAAAAAAATGAAGATTGTTGCAACCCTCGAGGCACTCCAGAACAGGTGCAAAGGAATTCGACTGACAGTTGTAATTTCGTAATAAAAGAGAGAACTCCATAGTGGACGAATCTTTGTTCTTTTCCTTCTCTTCCTCTTATTCTTGCTCGACCTCCTCCTCCGCCAACTTCTTCCTCCTCCTCTCCTTCTTTTTTTATTATCGTTATTTTATTTTTGCAGACCCTGCGAATTAATCTAGTTTGTCATAACTGTGGGCGGGTCGGTTCAAAGTGCCGCTAATGAGAAAAAGTTCTTTGCCGAGCTCGCTCCTTCATTCTCCTTCACATTTCGCATCTTCCTTTATTTTCTTTTCATCCTGCCCTCTTGCTCCTCCGATCCTAACTTACCTCGCATTCTTATTTGTCAAAGACATCAGCGGCGTATTAAAATTTCTCCTTTGTTTCGCGATTTGAGGGTGAGCGAATTAGCTGCGTTCATTCCGGGTCGTAATCAACCATCCAACCTCTCCACAAATATCAGGTTAGCTATGAACAATATTTCATAAAGAGCGGAGAATCAGATTTAGGTTTAAAAATGGTAATTGATTGAAATTATGAAAATTCGATCAAATCTGGAGAACCGTCATTTCACAAATGGATTAGAAGAACGACAGAAGCAAGAATCGTTGCGATCGATGCAATGCGAAGATTTTGGATGCATCATTCCAGTGAAAAGGTGGCCAAACAATATTTAGACACAAAAAATATTCTACGAATACTGGAAAAGCAGATTTTAATTGAACAAATGTTGATGCGTCAATTGATGCGGATGTGTCAATACGGAAATTTGATGGAATGCGGAAAAATGCCATTAGAAAATGGATTGAAATATCAAGAACATGATCAGTGGCATTCGGTACGAAATGAAGATTTGGTATGCATTATCGAGACGAGAAATGAAGAATATGTAATGATAACTAATGCTGATGCATAAGGTCCGTAAAGGTAGATTTTAGTTGATAAATCCTAATAAATCCAAATGTCATCAAAAACTCGATCGAATCTGATGGATGGTCCATCAGCAAATGGATTCGAATAACGGCATGAACATGATCTGCTTTATTTAGGTGAAAAAAATAATATCTTCCGATAAATAATAATTTCCAAGAAGCAAAGAAGCAGATTTTAGTTGAGAAATGTCAATTAATTGGAAATTCGATGAAATCCGGAGGAATCCCATTGGCAAATGAATTGGAATAACGTCAGGAACACGATTCGCAGCAACTGGTGCGACACGAAGACTTGGAATGCTTTATTCAGGTGAGAAGATGGGAGAAACAGGCTCGAGGCTAGAGATGAGCCTGGAAAAGCGGATAATCCTCAGCTTCCTGGAGGAAGGACATCAACCAGTCGATATATACGGAGAACTTGGACGGTCGGACCAAGAGGAGAAGGAGCCAGCAGCTGCAAGGGCGAGCAAGAGCGGAGGGAGTCTATTTCATGCTTAATTTGTCTAACTCGATTCCGGGCTCACGCACCACCACCGCGCTCGAAGGACTTGCGCGAGGCTCGATCAAGATACGTTTGCCCAGCGACCACCAACGGCTATTGTCGCACCCCATCCGATCGCTGTGACTGGATCGAACCCTCCAAGGACCACTCGCACGAACTGGGAATGATCAACGCTATTTCCTCTCTCTCTCGCTCTGCCTCTGTTTTCATATGTATATTTCTCTTGTCAGTCTATTTTTGTTTATTAATCATCATAAGCTAACATCGATCAAAGCGTTATCAGTCCAAATCATTAAAAAACCAATTCAGAAATTTAGTGAGATAAATAACAAATGAAACGATCTTCCGGATTTGACATCAGCTTTTTTCAGAGTGATGGAAATATTTCATCTGTTCTCCACGAATATTTAATCAAAGCACGTTTGGACAAAGAGGAATTTCTGATAATTACAACGAAAAATACAAAATCAGAATTTTTGGATCTCAATCAACTTTTGTTGATATTTACTGAAATGTAAAGAGCTTCTAATTCGAAAGCATAATCATTCAATGTTTGTCCACAGTCTGTGTTGCTCACAAATATTTAATCCAAGCATGTTTCAACAAAGAGCAATTTTTATTACCAAATTCTCATCAGCAAAGAGCCATCTTTGAAAGCGTTACTGATACATCTGAAGCTTTGGAAAAAAAGCAGAAGCGGAGTTATAAGATGATGAGGAGGAAGAGGAAACGTTGAGTTGGCTGAACGTGTGTGCCCTAGCCCCGGAGTCTATTCGAGCTTTTTCTCTGTTCTGTCGTCGGAGGCTCCTTTGAAGGCACGGCAAAGTTCTTTGTAAGGTAGTCGGAGAGACGCTAACGAGAGAAAAGCACTCTTGGAGGAGCCGGTGCGTCGAGAAGGATAAATATATGCCTTGACGTAGGCGAAGCGAGCTAAGGGTGTCTCTGAAGAAAGAAAGTAGTCATGTACACGTAAACGCGGCCACACGTACGCTTTCAGAATAGAAACATATGTTGAGAATGGAAGAGAGAGAGAGAGAGAGAGAGAGAAAGATAGATAAAGAGAAAAAAATGAGAGGAACGAATCTCTCCAGCTAGAAAAAAATTTCTGGAAGCTTCAGAGTTTTTGAGCGTTTTCTCGAAACGATCCAGGATCCGACGTGTGTCAACCTCGCGCCTCCTTTTCGTCTATCCAACGGCAAAGCCGGCTTTCCCGGAAAAGAGGAAAAAATCTCCATAGACGAGAGAAAAGACAAAGAGTCCGCGTTACGACTGGCAGGAAAAATGTTGGAAAAAGTTGCAAATATTGGTTCAACACTGGACCAGTCATCATTTCTTCTTTGCCATTGCAAAATATTGTTCTTTTTTTCTACTGCCATTTTTGTACTCTTTTAGAAATAGCAGGCTCGCTTTTTTTTCGTGAGTAGCTGGAGAACAATGGGAGGGTGTCACGGCATGGCAATTTTTCACCAAACATACCTTCACTCCAATCTCTCTTTTTATTCTTCTCTCTCGTCAACACGTATTTTACTCTCTTCCGCCTCTTCACACCCCTCGCGTGTGTGTTTTCTACTTTTTCGCGTTTCTTTTCTGTTTTTTTTTACTTTGGACGAATGAGAGTTTCCGTCTGCGATCACGAAACTCTTGTTTCCACCTTTAATTTTTCAGAGAAACGCTTCGCTATGTGTGACCAAAGTTCAGATTAATTTGTCCTTTTATAGAGAGGAATTAAACCGGACACTCGTACACAAAGTGATGTGTGCGCTCCGGCAATGTCCGAGGCACGAACCCTCGCCCATTGTATTGGGCAGGGACCTCGAGTGTACGTTCAATTTCAATGGACTCGTCAGGTCGCTTGCTTACAGTAAATCCACCTCGAAACTGTAATCTCTCTCTCTTGCTCCGGCTCATTGTCAACGAACGAGGGTTCGGAATCGCAACGTTCAAAGGAACTCGATTATTTATTCAAAAACTCGGTAAACAAAATACATACCCGTTTTAACCATCTGAATATTGCTTCATTATTTAATTGTTTATTTATTGAAACAATTATTTAAGAATTTGATAAACGTTAAATGAGGGTACATTCATAAATAATTGAATAAAAATTAAAATTTAAACTCGATGAACGAAATTCACACTCATTTGAACGATTTGATAATTACTTCTTCATTTTTGAACTACTTGATTATTAAAATTATCAAAATTAATTGAATTAAAGTGATGGTATTTATGAAAATTAGAAATTAACTATTGTTGAATTATTTATTCACGAATAATGCAGATTCGAAATAATGTAACTATGTTTTGTAAATAAATATTTGAAAGGTTGAAGAGAATGTTCAAAGGGCTTGGAAATCTGTACTCAAACCCTTGTTCCCAGCACGTCATCATCACGGTTATTTCAAACCAAAATGAAATTGAAACGCAATTTGTCGTCCCCTACAATTTTCCATTTGGTCGACGTGAGACAGAGGGAGGAAGGAGATGAGCTCGATAAAGATGGAGAATAAACGCGAGCATCCATCCGTCCGAATATTTCTCTTGCGGGGCATCACGCGATTACCTTAATTCGGCTAGCATCAACTTTTTCGTTGCACCCTTGCCGCGAATACCCTTTTAATATCGATTTTGCTCGTAAGGGAGCGCGAATCCGGTGAAAGATCAATTCGCCAACTTTGAAGTACGTCGATCTCCTTTTTTCTCTCTTCTTTTTTTGATGTAGCCACCAACTGTTCTCCCTCTCGTATCTCCTCATCACTAAATATACCGTATAATAATGTCCATGCAAAACTCTGAATCACCCATCGGGGGGAAAAGTAAATTCCTTTTCGCAACAGTTGCGAAAAATTGCAATCTCAATTTCTCTCGTATTACAAATTATCGATTGAAATATTTTTGTTCTGAGATTTTTTTTTTTTTATTATTTGAAAAATCATCTAGATTTGTCAAATATTCGGTGAAATCGAGAATTCTCCCACGGTAGGAGAAATTCAGCCGACTGGTAAGAGAATAATCGAGCGAGCTTGTACGCAAACAGGCGCGAGAGTCTTTTCTTTTTTCGCGGTGAATTTTCGTGCCCCTTGTTATTACAAGCGGAGACACGAACTGGCTCTTCGTCGGGCCACGTGACCGTATAATACCTTATTGGAAAACGCGCAAATACTCTCGTGACCCTTGAGTGTCGTCTCTTCATTCGAAGTATTTGTATCCACTCGACTCGCCCTCGTTGACTTTCGCCCGAGCGAGCTAAATTTCACTTCCGCTAAATCCTGAATTCAATCGTCCTTTATATTTTCCAGATAAAAATAGAATTTCCAGATGCGCTCTCCAGACGTAAATTTCGTGGCGGATTCAATTTCGTCCGAGTTGGACTAACCTCGTTTGCGAGGGCAAACCGGAAGTGCCAGGAAGACCTAACGCTTTCGTTACATTTCCGATTCCGGATTTCTCCGGAGCTTTGACACATCAGACGCGAAAGAGGGTGAGAATTTGAATGTATCATTGGAATATTAAAGCACACCGTATTTTACTCGATATGCTTTTTCATTTGAATGAATGTCAACGTAAAAAATGACGTTTCAACTTTTTCTACTTTCTTTTCTTGAATTTAACAATTTGTAAAAAACATTGTATAAACAAATTATTTCCAAATAATCCTGATGAAATTAATTTACAAGAAAAATAAGAAAAATTTTGCGTAGATTTATCTTAATAAAATCATGAATTAAATTGGGATAAGGACTCGAAAAATAACGTTTCAGATTATTTCTATCATTTGAAAATTTGTAACTATAGTTATTAATAAATTCGTTGAAAAATATTGTGCCATGATAGCAATTTGCAGAGACATAAAAGAATCAGTCAATAAATTGATGAACAAAATAAGAAAACTTTTTAAATAGATTTACTTGAATAAAATCATGGCGGAAACCAGGATAAATCGGATCAATGAGTGTTTACGAAGTCCGAGATTGGAGAGTGCGTGCGAAAGCGCTTTAACCGAATAACCGGACCTGCGAACGTAGTTTCCTGATATTTTTCTTCGCTCTTGCAACGAAGTTACCCCACCGGGATCCAAAAGCTACAGAGAACTGACGAGAGCGAGTTTCTGAACTGTCAAGCGCGTGGAATGAAAAGCCCGGAGAGAAAATTTGTCACGGCAAATTATCATTTGCAAAAAAAACACAAATTTTTCTACTTCACTATAAAATTAATGATTATATTTATATCTAAAATAATTTAGAATTATACTTTTAAAGCTTCCAATTATACTTTTGAAAGCATTTAAGAAACTGCTGGCCGAATATTATTCGGTTTTGTAATTTAACGATTTGAAGAACAAAATTATTACAGAGAGATGAACATTTTTTTCGCTCGATAGTAATTTTTTATCAGCTTACCTGCCAGGCGTTCGAGTCCAGGGCGAGATAAGACATGTTGTTGTTGTTATCGCCGATGGTATTGACGTTTATACCGTTGTTCGTTGGGTCCGCCGTGATTCCTGTTTCCCTCGAAGCCTTTTCGACTCACGACTCTTCTCCCTCTTACCTTATATTATTTTTATCTCTCGAAACTTTTTTTCACAGGATGCGAACACTCACGTACCCGCCCTTTTTGGAATAATCGAAGACATTTTTTTACTCACGAAAGTAACGTCCGATCGCGATTACCTGAAACCAAATTTTTGCGAGATGAGAATTGAATTCAATCGGAAATTGATTTTGTACTTTTCGTCAAGTTATGAAATCGGTGGCTCGGGAAGCAAACAATTTTTTTTCATTTCGCTTGAACTGATTAACGGGAAAACACGATAAAAAGTTTGGGGGTTGGAAAGAAAAAAGTTGGGGATGTAAAAAGGAAGGAGAGGAAGAAAGAGGCTGGGAGGTGGTTGCGAGCAGGTGGCGACGCGACTTGCCGTTCCCCAGGGTTCAGCGTCAACGCGGAGGAAAGAAAAAAAAGAGATAGAAGGCAAGAAAGCTTCCAAAAACTTCGTTAAGTGAAGTTAAATACGAGTCCCAAGGGCTCGTGAAACCGGCTGAGTGAATGGAAGCTCGACCGCTCGTCTTTTAATTGCGAAAAAGAAAAAAACTTTGTCCACTGGATATTCTCAAGAGCGGTATAAAAATTGAGAAAAAAATCAGAGATCTCAAAGCAATCTCTCGTAATTCTTTTGTGAACCTGGACGAAACTTTGACGTACGAAATTTATAAAACCGTTGGCAAACTTTGTTCCGTGGAGAACTATTTTTTAATGAATTTATTTCTAAATAACTGACAGCACAAATTTCATTTTTTCTCCTCGAGGAAATAAATAACGAAAAACTCACCCCTTGGCCTATTTTTTCGCAGTAACTCCCAGAAAAAATAATCAAAGTTTCACAATATCACGTGAAAGTCTCACTGATTTTTCCTCTCGATCATCCCAGAATGGACCAAGAAAGTGAAATCGTTCAAGAACACTTCAAACGAGATTCTCTCGCGCACGAGAACGAAGGGCCGAAGAAAAATCCACGGACTGATTTTCCGACAGTAAACAAATTCTGCACTCTTGATCACTTTTTCTCTAGCGGATCGTTAAAAAAAACAACATCAGAGTCTTAACAAATCGAAAACAAAAAATTCGTTCACTTTCACCCTTTTTTCTCGGGCCAAAAATGCACTCTTTTTCCTAACAATGAAAATCCGAAAATAACGTGGAAAAAACGAATCCGTTGTTAGCGGAAACGAGAGAAAAATAAATGAGGATATCGCCGGATCGTCGAAAAATAGTGTAAAGGGGAGGGCGCGCGCGCGCTCACGACTCTCCCGCTTGAACGATACTGACGAGATATTTAGTCGCTCCGTTTGGCTTTCTCTCTCTCTCTCGCTCTCTCTCCCTTTTCCTCTCGCGCTCTCTATCTCTTTCCTGGCGTGCCGTGCAGAAATCCGCGACGTATGCACACACGCGTGTGTATCGATAAAATCCTCGCAAACTCGTTCACCAAATCCTTTCTCTATCGCCGCTCCGAACGCAGAAAAAAGTCGAAACGTTAATAACAAAATTTTCGATAGTAACAAATTTCGAAAAATCCTTTCTCAAATTTCTTGTATTTCTCAGAGATTCAATGCAGGGAATGAATTTCCGCAGATTGTCCGGATTTCTCCGTTCTTTCACAAATATATCGTGGACTGAAAAACTGAAAAAAAAAATCAAACGCTCGGCAGATCGTGAGCGAAAAATTCGATTGGGATGAGATTAAATAATTGTGGTAATTCGTGGTCTCGTTACAAGTGTGTATCGGCAAGGACCGCACGTGGCGAGTCGCGACGTCGCACTGCGCTCGAGGCGAGAATGACCGTGGCGCCCCCGTGGGAGGGATAGAGAGAAGCACCGAGAGAAAGAAAGAGAAAGAGAGAGAGAGAGAGAGAGAGAGAGAGAGAGAGAGAGAGAGAAAAGGCGAGAGCGAGAAGCGCGACCGCCCCCGAAGCCTGGGGGTTGGTGCTGGGGGTGTACCGCCTCCAGTATCAAGGCGCACACCAGGCATGGCATAGAAAAGGACGCGAGTACAGAATCGCTTCGGATCCCCTCTCTCCTCCGAAAATGCCCGATTTTCATCATCGTGAATCCGCGATTGCGAGAAAGAGAATATTCGAGAGGGAAATCAAGTTTTTAGCTCGGGACAGAAGGACGTCGAGGAGACGAATTTCGAGGACGGAGGATCGAAAAGCGTGGCCGTTTGCCAGCGAGGATTTTCTCTCCTCGAGGGAGAGCGCGGCTCGTTCTATCTCTATCTTCATCTCTCTCTCTCTCTCTCTCGCTCTTCACTCCTCCTCCTCCTCTCTCTCTCACACACACAGACACATATTATATCTATCTCTCTTCATCTCCCTTTCGCTCAGAGTCGGCGCAGTGCTCACAAACGCTTCTGTCCTCCTCGAAATTCCTCCCTCTTCTCTCATTCAATTCTCTCTCTCTCATCCCTTCTCCCGGCGGCTTTTCAAGAGAGTACGTCGATTACTCGCACACTACCCTGCGTTTTCCTCCTTCCGCGAACTTCGCCACCTCTCTCGCTCTCGCTCATTCCATACTCGCGAGGGAAGACGAAGAGAAATTTCACTCTCCCACACACTCGCGTTTTTTCTTCTCTCTCTCTCTCTCTATTCCTCTCATATACTACCTATATGTTGTGTATATGTACGTATATTGTAGGTATATATTCATATACTCGCAAAAACACCATCAAGATGGTGTAAAAAAGGAGGCAAGTACATTTTTCCGTAGCATTATGGTAAATAGTAGAGAAATTGTTGT